>OU964968.1:9306151-9451151 GCA_918808275.2 Dolichovespula sylvestris
AGAATCGAAACGAAATTTACGAGGATAAAGTTTACCTGTTCGTCTATCCATTCTCGTAGCTGGAACACAGAAATACAATTACTTATCATTTTCCTTCCTGGCGATTATCGATTTTAATTCACTATTAGTTTAGCGAGAGCTAATAATTGCTATGGATCAAGGTGAGATAAGGCAGAGTGAGAGAGAGAGAGAGAGAGGGCATTTGTGTGTGTGTGTGTGTGTGAGAGAGAGAGAGAGGAAGCAGCAACCTTCGTAAATTGCAGTTAATTTCCTTGAATTATCGATTCACGCGAAGTCTAACATCAATTTCCTGTTCTGCCAAATATAAAGTTACTTCGGTGAAGCCTCGAAGAAGGTTCGCACGAAATATACGCTCGTGTTCGAATAAATTGTATTTATGCAGGTAAGGAAGTTAAAAAGAAAAAAAAAAAAAAGAAGAAATGACGAAGTGAAAATCATTTGGAATCGTTCGAAGTCGATCAGACAATACGTTTTCGTTGACCCATTATTTAATAATTCGAGTGGAATTGTTAACGAAAAAAAAAAAATATACGTGCATATATATACACACACACACACACACACACACACACACACACACAAATATGAATAAAAAGAAATGACGAAAGAGGAAGCGAAACGTAACTTTATAACCCTATAAATAAATTTACAAAGTTCAGAATCAAATTCGAATCACGAATCCATTGGATTGAGATTATTTTCCGATGGGTCGATCAAAGTTCGTTCATTTGATAAAAGGCAAAGGAAAAGGAATGAGCAAAAAAATAAATGTAAATATTCATGAGGAAGTACGATCTGTTGTATAATAAACATTATTATTATTATTATTATTATTATTACTAGAACAGAGGCACGAGGAATTGTTCTTGGCTTTGGATATTCCCATTTGATAGCCATTTTAGAATCCTCTTCGTACTCGTCGTATATAGACTCCTTTAACGAGGCATCCAACTCGATATCATCCGAGATCGTCTTCCTTCTCTTTCTTTTACCTTTTTTGATTTTTGCGTCGTCTCTGAGGGTTTGGGATAGAAAAAAAAAAAAAAAAAAAGAGAGGAAAAAAAAGTTAAAAACGCGATCGATTTGCAACCGAATCCGAGATCGATTCACGATTACTACGTTATTCGCAGAAGGAGCGAGTAAATTATAAATGAAGAGTGATATAAAATTATTCTCCTTGATGTCTTATTTTAGATCCTTGAATGTGATTTTTAACAGAACGTCGACGACGACGGACAACGCGTGATATTCGTCGTTTGGATTCTTTTAAATATCGAATACAATGCACATATGCACCAAACCGGTTTGATCTTCTTTCGGACTATTTGCATATCCAAACAAGCGCCCGTATTTTCTCTCCTCTCTCTCTCTCTCCTCTTTCTCTCTCTCTCTCTCTCTCTTTCTTTCTATTTTTTCGACTACTCGATCAAAGTCATGTCTTTACGTAGGCCGTTCGTTGAAACGTCGAACCATCAAAATCCATTAAATATCCATATTGAGTGTTCGACAAATTGACTTCGTGGAATGCTTTTAATATAGAACGTGTATATATGCCATACTTTAGTAAATTTATTATTAATGTCAATTTCAGGGCTGACACCACCTTTTAAAACTATATCAAAAATCGAATTCTCTTGTGCGTTTCTAATGTATGATTATACATTGATACATATAACGAATCATTGTGACTAGAGATAGATAGATAGATAGATAGAGAGAGAGAGAGAGAGAGAGAGAGAGAGAATGACGATTTGACGAGTTTCGAAATTAGAACGACTAACTTGATATAAGACGTTTTGGAAACGGATGGTTCGGCTGAGTATTTCATTTCCATCTGGCTCATACTTCTTTTGGTATCGGTGCCATCCGACAAGATCATTTTGAAACTTTCTCGTTCCGTATCCATCTGAAAGGTTAACCCGATATGGAAAATATTTCTCGTCGTGTAATATTTCAAACGTCGGGCCAATTAAAAGGATTATATCGTAAATTCGTTTATTTACATTTTCATTTAGTTTATTATTACGATCCAAATATTATCGTACACTGCGAAACACGTTCGATTTATTTTAATTGTATGAACCTTCAGTTTCGAACAAACCGAAAAAGAAACGGGAAAATTTTAGAATCTGAAATTGGCTTTGATGGGGGAGTAAACTAATCGAATATCGAGATCGAGAATAATAATGCATCGTTATTTAATTAACAACGGAAAGAGAGAGAGAGAGAGAGAGAGAGAGAGAGAGAAGCTGTCGTCATGTTCTACAAATAGCAGCATTGCAAAAAAAAAATTGTAAGAAAAAAGAGTCACGCTTTCGTTACTCTTTCTTTCTATCTTACCAGCGACAATTGGACAGTGTTTTAAAGCGACGAGAGATATGAAAACATTTAATCTTCGTCCGATGTTTGCCATGAAATCGTGAGATTTTTATGGAATCGTCGTTATCTTAATTATATATATATATATATATATATATATATATTATACTATTATTTATTTATTAATTTATTTAATATATACTAATATTATTGATTTAATAATGATTAATATATTTATTTATTTATTTATTTTTTCAATCGATTACTCTTTCTCGAAACTTTTTCGGTCAATTTATTTGTTCTTTCAAATTGTAAAACTAAAAATCTTGATAAAAATCTTAATTTCCGATCAACCAATGAATATTTTATTTACCATTTATATATTCCCACGTTATCTGTATTATTCGCCATTTCGATTTTAATAAAATTATTCATTAGCATACATACCATAAATATGGAATAAATTGCCCCTTGAACTGAGGGAATGACTAGCCGCTTTTCTTATTCAATATTATTTCCTGTGTCGCTTTTATGTCGAACCTCAGTCGACTCTTTACTTTCGTATAGAAAGTAAGCTCTTAACGGTGCCAGCCGAACATCTAAGACCATTTTTCACGATCGTCGACGAACATTTTTGAAAAGTTTCATTTTGCCAAGTAAGAGTCGCTTAGATGAACAAATAATTAACTCACAAAAGGTTTGAGTAAATGATAATTTTTAATTATTTCTTTTTGCCTCTGTTATAAGTAATTTCACGCTCGACGATCTTTTGCTTTATAGATGTGTGTGTGTGTGTATATATATACATATGTATATTTTTTTTGTTCATCTCTAATCGTTATCGTCTCATTTCAGATGGAGGAACAAAAGGAACATGAGATCAAGAACGTAGCGAAATTTTTCGCCGGAAGGAGCATTTTTATAACGGGTGGCACCGGTTTTTTAGGAAAAGTTTTAATCGAAAAATTGTTACGTTCGTGTGCCGACTTGGAAGCAATATATATATTAGTGCGACCGAAAAAGAATATGTCAATCGACGAAAGATTAAAGAAATTATTTGCGCTGCCGGTGAGTGCACGAAAATTGAATTGTAAAAGAACGCACGTGCGCATCGATTAAAGATGTGCTCGTCGATCAAGGATTGGACGTACATTGCTGTAAAAAAAAAAAAAAGAGAAAAAGAAAAGAAAATTGAAATAGAAATATTAAGCCAACATATTTTTTCAGATCTTCGATGAACTCAAAAAAATGAATCCTTCTGTATTAGAAAAAGTGATTGCCGTGAAAGGTAATATAACGGAGAAAGATTTGGGATTGGATCCGATCGAAAAGCAAGTACTTATCGATAATGTATCTATAATATTTCACGTTGCTGCGAACGTTAAATTCGACGACAGTTTACGGAACGCCATTTTCACCAATACGAGATCTACCAAAGACATTTGCGTGCTGGCGGAAAATATGAAAAAATTGGTGGTGAGTCGATTAAAATAGAAAGATAGGAGGATAGAAAGAAATGAAAAGAAAAAGATAAGGAAAGAAAAAGAATACTTTCGTTTCCTTTTTTCTTTTTTTGTCATGAAGGCTCTCATTCACGTTAGCTCAACCTACGCTCATTGCGATAAGTCCTGTGTAAAGGAAATGGTCTATCCGGCAGAAATCGATTGGAGAAAAACCATAGAGATGGCGGAAAATATCGACGAACACTTATTGAACGTTTTAACTGCCAAGTACGTTTCCCACGTTATCGATATTATTTTCCTTCGAGGAATATCTTCCAAAGAACTTGGAAACTATTTTCCAGATACATAGGGTCGTTGCCGAACACTTACATCTTCTCAAAGAAATTGGCCGAAAGTGTGATAAGTGATTTTTCCGATCGATTGCCCTGCGTCATCCTGAGACCTTCGATAGGTACGTATTTTTTTTTTGCTACATACATATATATATATATATATATATATATATATATATATATATTCCCTGTCGATCATCTTCACATATATTTCTATTTCATTGATACTCATTCGAAAGAGATATCGAAAAGATATGAATCGAGGCTAGTTTTTCTAATGATGACATTACAGTTTCCCCATATATCGTCGACACATGTAAGAGACAAATTTCCCGAATAATACCCAATCAATCGTTCTAACGACGTGTAACGGCTCAATCGCTAAGGCGTATAAATTCGAGATACCGGATCGGTCGGTTCCTTGAATTTTCACACGAGACGTCAACTGCGATGTTCTATCCATTATAACGTGATACCTTTTTCTTTTTTCTTTCTTTTTTTTTTTTTTGTAGTTATAACGGCGAAGGACGAACCAATACCAGGGTGGGTGGACAACTTTAATGGTCCAGGAGGTCTGATGGTCGGTGGTGGAAAAGGAATATTAAAAGTACTTTACGCAGATCCAGACAAGGAGCTGGATTATATACCAGTCGATGCCGTTGTTAAATGTTTTATAATAAGTGCTTGCGTTCGAGGACAAACGTCGTAAGTTTTTTCTTCAATAGAATATATTAAGGGAGTATTGTTTTATATTACAAATCGCAAGGGTCGTCGCTGGATGCGATTCGATCCGACGATTGAAAAATCAAAATCGATAGAGATCGGCACCGTTCAAATATATCCATGAATTAATATATATCTTTTATATTTACCAATTATGTAATCCAATCGACGTCGTAATATCTAACGTAAAGTTATTGTCAAAACGATCGTTAATCAACGCGTTAATGCATCGAGAGATCTCATGTAATTTACAAGAGTATTTACGATCGTTTTTTTTTTTTTTTCTTTTTTTAAATTCAATGTCTCTTTATAATATTGTGATATGAATATGTCGTAGGGTAACACAAAATCCGGAGGTCAAAGTCTACAATGTTTCGTCGTACAGCATAAGGAAGCTCACTATGAGAGATACCGTTAATTTGTCTTTAGAAATAAACAAGGAGAACCCGTTGGAAAATCCCGTATGGTATCCAAATTTGTCGATTACTAAATGTTATGTGTATTATTACATCTGTGTCATTCTATACCAAGTATTGCCGGCCCTGGTATTAGACCAAATCTTGAAACTCACAGGACGCGAACCGATGTGAGTGTTGAGTCCATGTATCTAAAGACTTTATTTAAACCAAATAAATTTTTCTTTTGTCTTATTTTAATCGGAGAATATATCATGACGAAAGAGAGTAAAAGAGACAGAACCATGCATGGATTCCATCCAATTTTTCTTCTACTACAACGCCAATCTTACGCACTTCGTTTCGTTTATATCTTTACTTACTTCGTTCTCTCGGATTATCTTGTATCCGTATGAATAATATCATTTTCTTCTTAATGCAAACCAGATTTCTTCGTTAACGTACGTGTTATTTTTATCGTACGTTATTAAAAAGGGGAACATGGTTCGACACGAATAAGCATGATCAATTCTCCCGTACGATTGTTATTCAAAGACAAAATAATGATAAAAAGAAAAACAGTCATTATACTTTGTTGTCTATTTAGGTTATTGAAACTGCAAAGGAAGGTCTACGTTGCCAACATATCCTTGTGTCATTTCATGATGAACTATTGGAATTTCTATAACCAAAATGCGCTGGCGTTACTAACGAGACTGTCTGCCGAGGATAAAATAGATTTTGGATTCAATTATATTGAATTCAAAATACATCAATTCTTAAAGTACGTTCTTGGTAGAACAAACAAATTGATAGAATTCTACAAAAGAGGGAGAGAGAGAGAGAGAGAGAGAGAGAGAGAGAGAGAGAGAATCAAAAAGAGTCACAATCAAATTAAACGTTACACTTTTCTTCTTTCTTCAGAATATCTCTAAGGGGAGGTAAAAAGTATTTGCTGCATGAGAACATGGAGAAGATTGATGAGAATTTGCGGGCTCTAAACAGGTAAGGAAAAGAACATATATCTAATGGTCAAGTTTCAAACGGCGATTGTGATTTCCAATATTTTATATACTTACTTAGAGTAGCTGTTAGTTCGTAATGCGTTGTTCGAGATCGATCGCGACGAGGGGAGGGGTGGGGGTGGGGGGAGGCCTCACAGATGTAACAAGCAGAGAATTTTCTCGGAGGTACTCTCGGATGTAAGAAGAATCCACGGGTCTCTCGACGAATCGCGAGACCTCGTCGGAAAACAAACAAACAAACAAACAAACAAACAAAAATCAATAAAATCAACGAATGAAGACGAATGAAAGATCTTATCGAAGGTTGTCACGTACTGTGACTGTCGTCGTGAGATGTCCGAACTGTATCCGGTCCGATCGTGAGTTTGGTCGGTGCACGAGTTTATTCGCACCGGCTGTTTGGTCGATCGCAATGTCGCCTGGCTCTCTCTCTCTCTCTCTCTCTCTCTCTCTCTTGGAAAACTGGGTCGCATAGCTTATAGCGTTTAAAGTTCACGCGCTATCGTTGTCGCTTCGAACGCATACCGAATAATTATCGAATAGTTTCGTCGTACCTTCGAAGTTTCGAACGTGCGATATACGGGCGCGTTATTGCGCCGACAATTCTTTTTTTCTTTTCCATAAGTTCCTGGAAAAAAAACCTTTCGTTTAAAACCTCTTCGTTTATTTATTTATTTATTTATTTATTTATTTATTTATTTATTCATTAATTTTTTGTTCCTATTTCTTTTCGTACGGAATCCTATAAATCCCGGTGCCTATATATATGCATGTAAATAAATTGCAGAATGAGACGAAAAAGAAAAAAGATTGAGAGAAGTGAGAATACGTACGTTCCGTTGACTTTTCGCAAGCAACGATTCAACGATTCTAACGCAAATATTGACAACGTCGCGAGTTCTCTTTCGACTTCTCTTTCTTCGATCGCGGACGATAAATAAGCATAACAAACAAAGATGATGATAATAAGAAGGGTGGGAGGGAAAGGAATAGAGCGAGAGAGAGAGAGAGAGAGAGAGAGAGAGAGAGAAGTGAGATAAGAGGCCGCGTCACGTTCGGACCGTAGGAAATCCCCGAGTAAAACAACTGACCGCGAATCGTACGTTAATGCATTTCATCGTACTTTTAACGTGCATCTACATAGATATTTTCAACTTGTAAAAATGTTAATTTTAGAGCTCGCATAAGGAATGATCCGAATGGATTATAAATATAGATTGAACAAAAATAAATAAATAATTTATTTCAACGTTTACGCAAAACAATAACAAATGAATTTTGATAAAGATAACGCATGCGTTGTGAGTATAATAAATATCAAGTTAACGATGCAAACTTTGTTAGTGAGTAAACGTGAACGAAAGAGCGAAGGCAAATGATAGGAAATAAAGAGGGAGACAGACAGACACACACACAGACAGACAGAGAGAGAGAGAGAGAGCAAACGAACGTTAGGTACGATTACTCACGTGCAAAGTAACTTTAGAAAGATTGCAACCGCAGAATACTGGCTCGATTAGTCAGAGGAACGGCAAATCCACTTTGACATTGGATGAGTTAAACCTTGATTATCGTCGCGTAACGTCCTCGCCTAAGGCTTTCACACGAAACGGAGCGAAATGAGGAACAGTAATATCGATTTAGATCTTATTAACGCTGGCTCGCAAAGATTTAAATTATCGTCGGGAAATTCCGTCAATTATATCTATCAAATATATTGGATCGAGTGAAAGTGTAATAGAGACCGTAATGTTATCTCATTATATTATCGTTTGCCGTCTATGCGACATCAAACATTACCATGATTATGCGCAACGCAACGCGTTACTTCCATCTATTATTATTAATTATAATTCTTTAACGAGACAACCTTAATGATATTCTAACGAGTAGAAAGACGTGAGTTATGATCTATCGGAGAAAGAAATTCAACGAAGAAATTAAATAGATAAAGAGATAAAGAAAAGAACGATATTTTATATTTATATATAAATGTGTATATATATATATATATATTTTTTTTTTTTTTGGTTTCCTTCTTTCAGAGCATGGTGGATCGACAGGATAACCAAAACCTGTTTTTTCGTCTTCCTAATATGGATCTTCTTCAAAACGGGACTGTATTCGCATTTGATAAACACGTTTTCCTCGTTATAAGTACCTACGGCTTTACGTTCCCCAACCTATGTTTGTAAGGCGTCAGTCTTATTATCTATAATTACTGTCCTTTTTACGAATACGAATAACAATATGTGAATACAAAACAGTCAACAATTTTTGTTCGCTTGGCGTCTAGATAATTGGAAATAATTCTCTATTTTCATTTCGCATTCCTTTAGGTAAATAAATCGAATTCGAAGAAATATTAACTAATTAATTAACCGATCTTCGTAGCTTACATAAACGGTATCCCTTTATTTCTTTTTCTGTTGTTTCTTTCTTTTTTTTTCCTTTTTTTTTTTATAAACACAAAGAAATCGCACTCGCGAAAATTGCGACATTCGTACGCAGCATCGCATCGAGCTACCAATCTATTCGATATATCTACATCGGCTATCGTTCGTACGTGCATTCTCGGAATCGAAGTCGATTCAGAGATTATTCTCGGTGCAGTTAAACTGTTATCGGTTTTACAGGAAAGGAAGAAAAACAAAAAAAAAAAAAAAACAAGGATGGCGGAGGGATGATGCGGGGGAGGTGGGGATAGCCAGCGGAGAAAAAAAAATGGAATCATATACGTATACAATTAAATTTGCATCTTTCGTCCTTCCTTTTTTTTTTCTTTTTCCTTTTTTCAAGCTCAATTTTAGTTCGATCAAAGGAACATACGTATGTATATATGAAATGATCGTAATTCCACGATCGACTCCTCCTATTTCGCTTTTTGTTCGTACTTCTTCGTAGTTCGAGCGTTTTATCCCAGTGTTCGTTCGTCGATTCGATCTATGTAATCATACGAGAATGAAAATGAAGAAATATAGGAATGAGCGAAGGAAAGTGTTGGAAAATCTATAAATTAGCGAGCGTTATAATAATCGAGCCATGTAGGAGTGGATGATAAACGTCCTTACGTCGAAGCAGTTTTAGCGCCTAATGCAAGCCGCGCGCGCGCGCGCGCGCATATGAATATAAAATTTAATGTTTTCGCGGAAAATACTCGACGACTCGAGTACTCGAGGACGATTTCTTCGCAATACTATCAGAAAGCGAGAAAACCCGTTTCGCAATTCGGTGAAGTTTATCTACGTAAGTAATTAGAATCGTCTTTATACGGCGAGTGTCCGAGCAGGTTACTTCGATCATAAGATTTCACGCGTTCGGAATAATCTTTCGAGGCTTCTTGGTAAGAGAAACGATCGTCGAGGGATAAACATTATCGATTTGTTTGATATTGCAAAAGGAATGGGTGGAGGAGTTGATCGAAAGTTTCAGATTTCGAAGAAACCATAGAAATTCTAAATGCATGTGCTACGGTAGGTGGTAAGCAAGTACACATATATGCACCTCCGATGCAATCGTTTAGATACGTTTTGTTTTTCTATTTTTCGTATCGTGTATTTTTTCTTTTCTTTTTTTTTTTTTTTTTTTGTTATTATTGTTCTTTTTCTTTCTTTTTTTTTTTTTTACACAAAACAGTAACTTATCATCATGGACAGCTTGTTTATGCAACTAATTGTTAACGAACTCGTACGTTCCTACTCGCATTATCGTCTTTAAATACGCATTTGCATTATCGTCTAGTCGAAAATACTCGTATTAAGCGATCACGGACGTACGGCGATGTTCCTCGTTAACGAACGAGTATCCAAAGAATCGTCTCATATGTTATATGTTCGAGAGCATCGCGATAAGGAGGATGTCGTGTCACTATAGAACGTCACTGTACATACGTATATACGTACGTACTACATATTGTTGTTTTTAACGACAACGAATATGTTATCGTTCCTTTTGGTCTTTCTTATTTCTCCTCTCTCTCTCTCTCTCTCTCTCTCTCTCTCTCTCTCTCTCTCTCTCTCTCTCTCTCTCTCTCTCTCTCTCTCTCTCCCTTTACGTTCTCCTTCTCGGAAACTTTCCAATTTTCTTGGATTTAGAAACTCGAATAAAACTAATTTCCCCTAGTCTCGTAAGAAAAACCGAACGTTTAAGATACCTCGCGAATAATCTCTTTCTATACAGTAGACGGTGACGAAGGAGTACGATGACTGGTAGGAGACATCAACGAGACAGATCGTCTGCGATCAATGATTCCTTCATGGACTCTGACACGCGCGCGTGTCGTCTCTCTAACCTACGTAATATGGGTAAAACAAAAACGGATCTATGTAATAAATATTATATATCCGTATTACAATTACGACGTAATACATTTTTATTTTCGATCGTATATAAGATATTCGGACTCACTCTCTATCTCTCTCTCTCTCTCTCTCTACGGTTCAATCTCATTCTCTTGCGATAAACTTGTTCAATTTTGCGACAAGGTTAAAAAAAAAAAAATAAATAAATAAATAAATAAATAAAAACCTCGTATACTTGAAAAGAAAAGAGTCATGAAATTTTCAACGAATCGTATTGAACGAGTCCGAGATGGAAAGTGCCAACATATTAGTAGTCATTTAAGTGAAGCATTTCAACGCGTACTCGTAGAAACACACGCACAACGGTGGTCGTCGACCTTTCTCCGTTGAACGTGAAAACTCATTTTATCTCCGTTTACTTTTTGGACTTGATCGATCGATCGATCGATCGATCGGAACCTTTCGCTTCGATCGGTCTAGGATTAAACAACGCTTCTCGCGTATGAATCAGGATCGATAATTATCCGTACTGGCCGGCTGTATATAATATAAACTCGTGCATACCACAGGCGAGCGTGCCTTGCGATAGGATTATTAAGCCGTATCGATGCCGTTTATTATTATGCTTATCGCTTAGAAATATCATATTGGTAGGTTTGGGGGACGGGAGAGCGGGCGAGAGGGAGGGGGGGTGGGGGAAAAAGATTGTAGAAAACAAATCTCTTTGTACGCGATATATAATGCAATTTTGACAAGGACGTAGATAAGACGTCGTACTGTCGTTAATATAAAATATTCGATCGTATGACGTAGATTCGGAAATTTTCAATTATACATTTTACGTAGAATATCTCATGGTCGTCGTCGTCGTCCTCGTCGTCGTCTAATCGACGCGTGTCGTAAGGCCGTGATATAACGACGCACGGCTTATTATAAATTTAACGAGTTTAAAACAGTCCAACAGCAGAGCTCTCCCTCCTGTCTCGACGCTTTCTACGTTCGCCTATCTCTACGTCATAGAAATGAATGGAAAATAATTATTTCACAAGTCGAATCTTCCCATTCGATCAGATAGGCGTTCTCTCCTTTTCCATCGTTCCTTTCTCTTCCTTCGTTCTTCTTTTTCTTCTTCGTTTCGTACGCGGCGTACGGGCGGGCGCACGCTTAGTATTACCGACACGAGCGATAGCAACTAATAGCGTCTGCTAATTGTAAGTAGCGGCAAGTCGTAGCTGCTCGTTGTTGCGCGCACGCATCGATTTCCTGATTCCAAGTAAGTTTTCATTGACGTCAAAGAATCACGGCTACCTTTCCCTCGCAGGAATAAAATTATTACACAATCGTAATATCGTAACACGGGTGGTTTTAAAGAAGAAGGAGAAGAAAAGTAAGAAGAAAAAGAAAAATGATATCTTATTCTTTCATGGACATTCGTCACTCCTTCTTCTCCTCCTCCCCTCCACCCTCCGCCCCCCCTCTCTCTCTCTCTTTCTTTCTCGAGAAGAAAATAAATTTTTCGCAACTATTAGCGTTTCATTTATTTATTTATTTATTCGTTCATTCGTTAATTCCTTGTTTTTTTTTTTTTTTTTTTTTTTTTTTTTTTTTTTTTTTTTTTTTTTTTTTTTTTATTAATATTCTCTTCTTTATTATTCGAACGAGTTAAACAATCACGTCACGCATACTCTGCGGTCCAGTGAACAAATCGCTATCGGAGTTAACATTCACTCATGGTACTCCCCCTTTTTCTTACGAGCGTATACGGTGTCATTAAACTTCGAATCGTATATGGTTGCTGACTCAACCAGCCAGATAAGCAAGCCGCAATCTTTCAACGGATAGATCCATTTGGTATTTCCAGAATGCCCATTTAAATTTCACGAATATTACGTTCGAATGAGATATTCGACGAAGAAAATCATTTCCCGTGACAATTATCAATCATAATATTATTCCTCTCTCTCTCTCTCTCTCTCTATCAATGTGTAGATAAAGTACAGGGATGGCCCTTAAAAGGTGTTTAAATCGTCATTCCGGACGGGAGTTATACGTATTGTCAAATATAACTTTAATGGATCTCGTGATCGGAGAGGTTCAACTTACGTCACGAATAATTCCTTTCAATCTAAATAGAAATATATCGACTCGTATCGTAACTAATACGTACGAAATTATCGTTACGTCATTTGAATCGACTTTTGGTAGGGATAACGAAGAAAAAGAAGAAGAAGATAAGAGAGAAGATAAGAGAGAAGATGGTTTTTCGAGAGAAAAACGAACTTGATAAGTTTCGACGAATCGAGAGTATCCACGAGAAGTAATTTTTCCGTCGGTCATGACACCACGATGACATTTCGATCTAAACGTCCATCTCGATTGAACAGGATTTTCATTCGATCTTCGCGAACGTTCTTGCCATTCTCGTCTTCCATTTCTATTACGCTTGATCTTTCGAAATCGTAAGAAACGCTATCGAAGAAAGCGCCAAGCATTCTTTCTACGATAATTCATGCCACGTATACCCGAGCTTGTTCGTCTTGTGCATCTGCACAGAGAGAGAGAGAGAGAAAGAGAGAGAGAGAGAGAGAGAAACAGACGGATAAATAGATAGATAGATAGATAAAATAAAAAAAAAAAAATAAAGAAAAAGAAAAAAAAAAGGAATGAGAGAACTGGTCGTCCTTCCTTCGAGTCGTTCGAATCGAGTTAAGTGCATGATTTCGTCCAGATTAACGACGACGATGACGACGATGACGACGATGACGACGATGACGACGACGAGGATTCGAATCTCGAGATTCTTTCGCGAATTCGAACCTGCGAAAAATGAAAAAGTACTACTCCCGATGACGTTCGCGCGCACAACATTCCCTTTCCCCGTCTTCCCCCTTTGGCACGACGGCCTCCGGCGCTCAATGACGTATCTACCACAGAATCTTGAAGCCTATTACGATTTCTAGACAAATTACACGTCTATTTTTATGATACTAATATTGGCCGATAATACTTTGCTGTGTGCTATCATGCAGCGCGCGACGATTAACGTCGCGTCATTTAACGTTTACGAAATTACATCGCGCCAATGACGTTTTACCTTTAGTGCTATACTTAAACGTCCGTCTTCGCTTTTTATCGAAGATAATAAATCTCTCTCTCTCTCTCTCTCTCTCTCTCTCTCTCTCTCTTTCTCTCTCTTTCTCTTTCTCTTTCTTTCTTTCTTTTTATTTTTTCCTCTCATATCTTTCTTTCTCTCATTGAAGAGGATGAATAATACACGCGAATGATCGTACCTGTCTAACGTCATAAAAAGATAATCGAAAATTAAGAGTAATTATTTGCAATCGATAAATGCATCTATGATTGATCCGAAGGATTTGTAAGATTTTCGTATTCAACTTTTTCCTTTTTCCTCCTCCATATATATATATATATATATATATGTTATTCGTGTAATAATATAATTATTTAATACGATTAAAAGTAATATAAATATAATACAATATATACATATACACATATATATATATATATTTGTGTGTGAATTACATCGGGCAAGGAAGAGCGAGGAATTAAAAAAAAAAAAAAAAAGAAAAAAAAAGAAAAAATCACAAAAGAAAGAAAAGAAATAAAAAGGAACCACCGATTGTTAAATATCTTCAAGCGGTTAATGTTAATTCGTGAAATAATATTGAAGTAATATTTAATTCTGTAAAGGCGAAGCGATTAGATAGTAAAGCGAGCGTTGAATATTAGAATAGTTACGATACTGGTGTCGCGCGGGAGCTCGTCGAACAGCAGTAACACACAACAGTTGCGCAGTCGAGCGTGCGTGTCGTTGGCAAGCGAGCGAGCGCAGAGATCGGTTATTCGTCGTTGGTGGATGTATAAATTGACAGATGCGATACCGCGCTCGATTCGTATCGATCGTGATCCGATCTTCCTCGTCTCTCGTTCGCCGACATATACAACATTCTCTTCCTGCCTATGCACGTGTCGCGCATCGGGACCGACAACCGTGACGATAAAATCACTTTCACAAGAGCAAGGCATCGTCTTCGGTGTTGTCCTAACGATCGAAACGGACAAGTGTGTTTTCTTTCTTTTTTTTTTTTTTTTGAATAATATATCGACAACGACGAATATAATAGATCGTGCGATCGATCGTGCGATCTACCGTGCGATCTGATCGAATGAAAGAGAAGGAGCGAAGATTCTTTTCTTTTTATCCTTCTTCTTCTTCTTCTTTTATCGCTCGAACTCCTTCTCTTTTTACGTACCACATATATAAATGTTATTTTTGGGGTGGACGATAATATTGATGATAATTATTTGTGTATGATCCTTCTAATAAAAGATTGTATGCAATCAAATAAAATCGAAGGATACCGTTTCATTGACATTTCAAACGATCTCGTACCTACGAGATACGAGCTACGAGGATTGAGAGACGATAAAGATCGTTAAAGAGGATAGATATCGTTTTGCAAGTGTACGAGGGAACGTCGAAATTATCGAAGTTACGTTGCACGTGGGCATCGTTCATTCTCGCGCCCATAATACGAGTTAGGTGACTCGCGTGACGCTACCTTTAGTGCCACTGATTCATCTCGGTTTTATTCAAGGTAATAATATATATATATATATATTTTTTTTTCATTTATCTCTCTCTCTCTCTCTTTCTCTCTCTCTCTCTGGCTCTTTCTCTTTGGAAAAAAAATTAACATATGCTCGTCGGTCGAATCGTACTAAACGTCGTAAAAATGAATCGCGCATATTGCGAGTAAACTATAGAGGAAGATAGAAGACGGAGAGAGAGAGAGAGAGAGAGAGAGAGAGAGAGAGAGAGAGAAATAGAGGGAGAGAGAGGGGAAGGGGTCGGGGGAGAGACAAAAGTGCGGAAATACATTTTACAAATTTATGTAAACACATTGGTTCGATACATAAATTTCGCGATATGATTGAACGAGGAGTTTAAAAATAGTCGAAGTAATACATAACAGAAAGATTATTTACTACGAGTTTACAAACAAAACTCGTACGTACAAATGTATATAATCGTGCTCGCTCACGTGCTAAGCCGTGTGAACTTGTACCGTAGTAGACAGACCGTTCGTTCTATAGATGTACACAAACAGATTATAGACAGAGATGTAAGAGCACGATTGAGAGAGAGAGAGAGAGAGAGAGAGAGATCGTTCACGGCAGACTTGTTTTGATGTGCGTTGTGAAACGTAAATAGACTCTCGTGGCGATAATTGACGACGATCAACGTGTGATTACTGCAACTCGAATCCTTTTTTTTTCTCTTCTTCTCTTCCCTTGTTCTTTCTTTTTTTTTTATTTTTATTTTTTTATTTTTATTTTATTTTCGATCTTCGTCCGTCGTTCCTCCCCTCCGCCGCCCTTTACGTTCCATTCCTCGTCCGCAGCTCGATTTTTACGTTACATTTTATCCGTTTGATTAGAGTAAAAAATTTAATAGAACGTTATTCATTTGGAAACATTCCGCTAGATTTGTATTTCAACTATTTACACATTTCCATACGCTTCGAACGGCTAGCTGGCTGACTGGCTGGCTGGCTCGTTAGATCTCATCGAATTGATAGTAACATTAATTATAGTTGTTACGCGATGTTATTCCAATAGTCCGCTAATAGGGGAGCGCATTCTCAGACGCTTTTTTTCTCGCTCGTCTAATAAGATTATTCGACTATCGAATGGAGTGATCGGTATGACCGTTTGAGAGATCCGTCGTCGAATTTATTCGAACGAATCGTATGAAAGAAAAAAAAAAGGAAGAAGAAAAAGAAAAAAGAATAAAAAAAAAAAAAAAAAAAAAAAAGGAAAGAGAAGAAACACAAAATGTCTCGAGTAAGTATTTTCTCTTCGGAACGAACACGGCGAAGAGGTCGAAAACAAGAAGCAGAAGAAGAAGAAGAAAACGAAAAAAACAATGCACTTTCGTGGAAGGCACCTATAAGGCGATACATTCAAGGACGGAACGTTCGAACCGCAAATAAAAAGAAAAAAGAAAAAGAAAAGAAAAAATTAAAGGAACGAATCACGATTCGAAGTAAAAATTACGTTTGATTTTTAATCGACGAGTCATCGTTCAATTACGTTCGAACTTCGATGATTATATTTTATCGCGCAAGGTTAAAATATTAATAATCGTTGATTAATAAAAATTCCTTAATCGAATTCAATGTCGACGATAATATCCTTAACATGGATAAGCCAGTAAATTCTATATGACGGGTACAAATAAACAAGTGTTATCGCGCATATAAACGTATTGGATCTAATATGAGAGAGATCGCATGTAAATAAGTAGATTTATTGTCTGCACGCACGCGTCGAACGTTAAAAAAGTAAAATGTAAAATAAATGCACGAAGGAGTACGAGTTGTTTCCACGAAATCATGAAATTCGAAGGAAGACAAATGTTGCTCGGTGCGTCGACGGCACAGAATTGATTCTCGATCTCTCTCTCTCTCTCTCTCTCTCTCCGCTTTACTTCATCTAAGAAAAATGTATTTAAATATAGATTCAAATTGACGAAAGAAACATTTCCTGTGTTATAAATCCAACGTAAAAGATAAAAGATTTCATGTAAGGTTACGGATAAAAATGACTTTGAAACGAGAAAGAACAAATAGAAATGTATAAATCGTGATTGGTATAGAATTGTCGTATTAATAAATGATCGTCGTTTCAGGATCGGCTATGAGATTGGAGGTGAGCTCGCGAGGATTGATTCGTGAATTTCGTTATCAGAAGGAGTTACTTGGCGTAGGTTAGTTGTTTTAAATTGAAAAGATCGATGATTACGATTGATTTTAATTCGAAACTCGATCGAACGTAAGTTGTTTTTTTTTTTTGTATTTCAATCTCTTTCAGAGCGTCGTTCGAAAGGATTAAATAAGTAGAAAAAAGAAGGGGAGGGGAAGGAGGAGGAGAGGGAGGAGGAGGAGGAGGAGGAGGTGGAGGAGGTGGAAACGAGTTGTCCTTCGAAAGATATGACGAACGCGAATACGATACCTAGCGTTAGGATCGACAAAACAACATCGTCGAATCGTTCCGCAGTTTTCGATCGTTCTGTCGTATTACTTCCGTACTACAAAGATCAAGGAAGTGGTAGCGGTCGTGAGATGTTGACCACCAACGGACAGACCGAAGACTATAGAAGGCGATTCGTGAGACAAGGCGATAAACGAGTCAGCGAATTTAAGGAAGTTAGTGATTTACACGAAATGAACCTGACCCAGAAGAAATTCGACCAAGTTATCGGTAGAATCGATTTACGATCCTTCCGTGATATTGATTCGTGTTACGAGAAGATAGCGGATTTACAAGAGTTCATTCGAGAGGAGAGATCGACGTATCCAGCGTTTGACGTTTTATCAGAAAGACGGAATTCGTTCAACGACGATAATAGCGATCAGAATTCTTTGGACGGACCGAATCTCGTAGAACGTAATCCGATAAAGCTTAAATTCGCTCGTAACTGTCCATACTCGAAAAATCCTACCGATTGGTCAGCGAGGAATCAATCGGCGAACATGAGCATCGCGCGTAAGCAACAGAACGCGGAGAAATCGTTCGTCGAATCGTCCAAGGGGGAACGAACGAGCGGCTTTATAAGTCGCGTGTTGGAGAATGGTTGGCCGAGTAAACCCAATGAGGACGATCGGGCGAGCACTTTTGAGGGGAATAACTCGATGAAAAAGGTGAGTGATCGTTCTCTCGTGATTCGAACGATTCGATTAGGGAGCGAAGCCTACCCACGTTGAAAATATTTTTACCGATTATAGACAACAACCCCCATCCCATCGATCGTCGTGAACGATCACGGCGAGAATTCGGTATTGACGATTCTCGGACAAGGCAACGTTCACGGAGCCCAGGTGTTCTCGGACGCAAGCAGTAATTCGATTATTTCTCAAGCCACGAGAACATGGCCGGACTCTCCTTTAAGTTGCTACAACGTAGGAGTTTCTCGATCGAACAGTAGATGCTCGAGTCGCGCCCAATCACCGGGTTCCGGAATGCTATTGGAATCTCAGTTAATGCCGTATAATGTTTCCGGTAGTCCTCTTGGCTCGCCACAGGTATTAATCAATACGGTCTTACTCACTCTTACCGACCTACGATATGAATCATTATTTAGCGAGCAACGATCTTATCTTTCGCATCCGACGCCTCTACGCGTACTCATTTAGTATATACCCATTTACATATTTTTTTCTTTTTGGTTACATTAACGATAGATCGCTCCAACGTATACGCTGATGCAAGGCCAATCGTCACCTTCGTCCTCGAGTCAGTCTTACGGTGATACCCCTAGTCCACTGAACTATCAAACGCCGCTGAGTCAACAGGTAGAGGAACGACTTCACGAAGATCTCGCGTGTTTCTCCATTTGGGGTACTTTCCCCGATGACCAAGGAAATATTACTGGGAACGAAAACATCGCCGCCACCACCTTCGATAGCAACGAGTTGCAATTGCTCGACGAGGTCCTTAGAAGTCAAGGGAACGAATGCGAGGGTAACGAGGAAGCTCAAGTCGTACCGAGGTCTAACGATTTCCCTACCACATACGAGGATATAAGACCATCCAGTGTAAAAAGTTTCGAAAATAATCTTCAACGAATTTCGGAGGATGCCATGCGTCTTTCGTCTCGTAAGAACGACATCGAAAACTTCCCGTCCGCTTCTTCCTCCCATTACGGACCAAACCAAGATCCTAGGATCCCAGGTTATTCCACTAGTCCAAGCAATCTCTCTTATACGTACGTTGGCGCGCAAAATCAAACCAGCGGTGGTCTTTACGGCGAAAGTCAAACCCACGTTTCCAACTTTTACGATTACAACGGCGTATGGGATAACGGAAACGAAATGAGATATCAGTGTTCAAATCCGTTGGAACAAAGCACGGATTACGTTAATCTCGAACGAAATACTTTGGCTTACGTCAACGGAAAAAATCCTACGAACGAGACGAATACGTCCTCGTTGCCTACGTCCCTTCGATCCCTTTCAAATCTCTCAACTATTACGAACGACATCGACGAGAACAAAAGGCGATGTTTCAGTACCTCGGAACTTAATTCTTACGACGTAACGTTTAACGATTTTCAAATACCAAAGACCGTGTCTTCTTTCAAGTCCAGTCGAACGCCAAGGTAAGTAGTCGCATTATGATCGAATACAATTTTTCATTGTTTTACATTTTAGAATTTATTTGTATGTTAGGTCGAACGAAAGGTATATAGTACCGTGGCCGTCCTTAAATTTACCAAGCGTTGGCGCAAGCGAGAGACTGAAGGAAGGGCTTAGCCCTAAGGACGTGGAAAAAGCTATGATACATTTGTTGAAGATACCAGAGGAAGAACTCGCTAAAGCGGACGAGGATGGCGATACGTTAGTTGCAAAATCATCGTAATAATATTAATCTCTTACGATCGACGACAATTCAATCAAAATATTTCTCGAATCATTTCTTATACGCAGAGAGCTGATGCGTTTGGTTGGTAATCCGGATGAATTGGCGAGAAAGAAAGTTTATCTCGTACCGTTGGTGGAAAGGTTAAGCAAGGTGAAAGACGCCTTATCGACGGAAAACAATCGTGGCGAGGACGCTCTCTACTTGGCTGCCATGAGCTGTCCAGAAATGCCCTACATAGCGGGTTATCTCGCGGCGACGATGCTTCAAAAAGGAATCGACATAAATCAAAAGCTCTATCACACACGAGTAAGTAGACCTTTGTCGTCGTCGTAGAATCCGGGGGGAAATTCCAAGATTAAAAATAGTAAAACGTTTCGTTGGCAAACCAAAATCCTCGGAAACCGCGGCGATACTGACTCGAACGAATAGCTTTTATCGCGAACGTTTGATAAAAATGAACGAATGCTGACCGCGGCTTTGATAACCGTTGAATATTCTAAACGAACTATATTACCACTTTCTTTTCAACACTTTGTTCTAACTCGTACGTAATAATTCATCTTCCGCGTGTCTCCATTAACATTTTATATTTTTCGTTTGTCTAATTTTTACAGGGCGACACATTGATACACTCGGTGTCAGCGAGGGGAGACTCACACGGCGAAGTTTTGGCCGAGTTATTGGCCCTAAAGACTAGTCAAGGGAATGCAGTTTTTGATCTCTCCAAATGCAACTACGATGGTTAGCATTTTCAACCTCATTCTCAATGGTCGATCCTAAAAAAAAAAAAGTTGTCCTTCGCGTAGAGATTTTTATCTGCTCGAATGAACGATCAATCTTATATGCATATATATGTATATATTATATGGGATCGAAAATATTTATTTCGTTGAAACGATTATAACGCGAGGGATTTACGATTCGAATAGTCGTCAATAATATCTTATAGATCGTAGACGTATTTACCGAGAATCAATCAATCCTCCTGAGAGACTCATACGTACGTTTCTTCTTTTTTTTTTTTTTTTTTTTTTTTTTTTAAAGGAAGAACCGCGCTACACGTGGCAGTGGAGTCCCATGATCCAACGGGAAGAGGTCCCAAGGCCGTAGCCACGGTTCGTTTGCTCCTAGACAATGGAGCGGATCTAAATATAAAGGATACCAAACGCGGCGACACAGTCCTGCACATGGCAGCCGCGCTCAGTTGTGATCCGGCTCTCGTCAAGGTATACATGCTTATATATATATATATAATATATACATACACAAATAATATACTTTGATATTTTCTAAGAAAAATTATAAGGATCGTCCGTTTTCTCTCTTCGATTCAATTATACCATTCATCTTAATTTCTATTTTCGAAAGAAAAATGTGATATTTAAAAGCAATCCTATTTTCCGATTTTATTTTCCTCTTCTTAATACATTTGCAACGACAATATGTGAATTAATTTATATTCATAGTATCCATTGACTTTGCAACTTTGTCTAGGACAAAGCAATTCGATGTAATGTAAAACGTACATATCTCTATCACTTTCGTGTCTTCCTCTTTTTTATGTTCGTTGCCGATAATTATGCATATATGCACGCACGTAATATGATGATATTATAATTGATCCTCGTACACTTGTGATCATTTAATCGCTTAGCTACGATCCTAACGCGACGTATGATACTACCATGTGTATTCTATTACGTTCGCGCGTATAAAAATAACGTCTTATTTATACCACTACCGCTGCTATGACAGAGTAAGAGAGAGAGAGAGAGAGAATAACGTTGTTATTGAAATTTCAACAGGTGTTGTTAAGCAAAGCTGGTTCCAACACGGTGAACGCGACAAATTACGAATACAACACTCCGTTACATATGGCTGCCGCTGCTCCGAATTCGATCCCTCTTGAAAGGCAAAAGGAAGTGTGCTGGCTCTTGACTCAGGCAGGAGGGCAGAGTAACATTCACAACAAGCAAGGGAAGACACCGCTCGCTTTGGTGTCAGCCGGAAGGAAGGACCTCATCAGGCGGATCTTTTATAAGAAATTTTGACTCGACGCGAGTTACGGAGACTGACATAACTTTGCCGTTTCCTACGATATATACGAAAACGATATATATATATATATATATATATATATATATATATATATATATAAAAGGAAACGAATGAAATTTAAAAAGAAAAAAAATAAACAAGAGAGATAGACGAAAGGAAAGACTGAAGCGACTAAAGTCGAAATATTCGTCGATTTTAAAGGGACGCTTTTTTCGTGTAATTTTATTCTTATATTTTCTTTTTAGTGGCAGAGTGCTGTTTACGGGTTTACTTACTTATTTACTTACATTAGATATATATATTCGAGAAAAGATCGTTGTTATTTCTTTTTAGTTTCGTCGTCCGATTTATATTTAATACCTACCTAGCCGCGTTTTTATGTCGGTCGTATTGTTTCCAACGATTCCGACTCGCACGTTAATATTAATAATATTACCGCGAAGAAAACGTTTCGTTCAGTCTATTTCTCGATCTCGCCAGATTTCTAAGACCTTTCGTGTATTCGAAAGCGAAGCAGGGAACGAAGGGAATTCGTTGGATAAAAATTGTACGATAATATTTGTTATTATTTTCGTTTAACATGTCTCTTTTGTACTTACTTTCACGTATTTATAAGTATCATCGTGTTCGTAATCGTCGATAAATCATTAATCTCGATGCAACGCTGTGATAATTATTTTTACCGATTGTTCCACCGTCGTTTCAATATTTCTATAACTTCTTTTTTTCTTTTTACATTCTCTATCACATAACACGTAGTCACGATTCGCGCTTGGAAAATCTCTAACAACAATCTTCCTGTCGTTCATTACATTATTCTCATTTTAAGAAACGTTAACAATCTCAGTATCGATTAATCGTGCCGAATAATTGATAAGTGATTATTAAAAAAAAAAAAAAAAAGAAAAAGAAAGAAAGAAAGAAAAGATCTTAATATATCGAAAATACCAATATCTGTGATCTCGAGTTTACGTAGAGCAGAACATATGTCAAATTCGGAGCACGTGTTTTTTTTTATATATATATATATATATAAATTTACTTTTATTAAATAGCAAAGAAAAAAAGAAAAGAAATAATAAAAAAACAAACGAAATGATTAATATCAGACAGGGTATTCCGTTCGATTCGAGCTAATTCGAACGTTCGAATTAAGCGACTAATGTTAATAGCGTAGCGAATTTGTATGAAATTATATTAATGACATGAAATAATTGTATTTATTTCATCGAAACAGAGAACACATTTAGATATCCTCTATCTCTCTCTCTCTCTCTCTCTCTCTCTCTCTCTATCTATCTATCTATCTATCTATCTCTCTCTTTCTCTCTCTCTCTCTCTCACTCTCCCTCGCCTTTCTTCTTCCTCTCGTTCGTATATAAAGAAAAAGAGATAAACGTGAGAGGGGTGGGAGAGAAAAAGAGAGAGAGAGAGAGAGAAGATCGGGACACGATAGATAAAGAACGAAAAAGAAGTCCCGAACGATGAGAATGCTCGCAAAATAAGGAGAGACCGAGTTACGTTAACGCGACATTTATATACATATGTAAATAGCGAGCACGCACATATCTCCATGCATACAAATAACGCCACTGGTATTCCCCTTCGGTAGTCAACCACAAAGGATGTGGCAGTGTCTTCCCTCCCCTTAACCCCCTTCTTCCTCTTTCGATTCGTATCTCTAAACGAGATAGAAAGCGAGTTTTAAAATGGGCTATTACGTATAGCGTACGAGTCCTCTGCCGTAATTAAATGATTAATTTTTCTCTTTTACGGAATCGCAAAACAACATCTCGAATGTTGTAACCATATTGTAATTTAGATCTATGAGTACGTGCATATAAACGTACACGTATGCATGTATGTACGTACGTACGTATGTATGTATGTATGTATTATTATTAAATATATGTACATTAAACAGATTTATATATTCGTCGGCAAGGTCGATAGTTAACGAAAAAAAAAAAAAAATATATAGATATATATACGTATACCATACACAGACACGTGTATAGCATTTCTTAATTATTATCTCCCTGGATTTTTTATTTGTCTTCTCTCTCTCCCTCTCTCTCTCTCTCTCTTTTATCTGTTTCTTCTTCGAATCGAAACGTCTTTCAGTCGATGTTGTACGTTACTAGAATTTTAATAAACGAAAGATTTATTGATATCGTCTCGAGACTAATCTAAATTTCAATTTCTCGCGCAATTTGCGCGTATTATCGGCTTACCATACTCCAGGAATTCGGAATAAATTAATTTGCGCTAATATCGAATCTAGAGGAACGTCATGATTATGCGGCTGGCGTGTGTATATGTCTAAACCTGCGTGTACATAATGTGCATAAACATGTCAAGAAATAAGTACGATCGAGTCGATTCGTCTAACGTAAGATCGACTTTATGACGATATCGTCTGCGGCACCTTATATATATATATATATATATATATATATATATATATATATATATATATATATATATTTAACTTTAACGAAACGGAAAAATATATAAGGAAACTTTTCATCGTGATTTGACGATTTCGAGGAAGAATGAAAACTTTATGTTTCCTTAAAAATCCGTTTCTTCCTTTCTTTCTTCCTTCTTCTTCTTCTTCTTCTTCTTCTTCTTTTAATCGACGACAAGAAAAATAGAATTTCTACGAAGAAATTAGAGGAAAAAGAAATAAAAATAAAAATAAAAGAAAATCCCTCGAAGTAAATGTTTCGAATGCGTACAACGAAAGCCAATCTGTCTCGATCGCACTTTCTCCCGATACGATCTTTTCGATTATTATATATTTGCCAAACGGGACGGATATAAGATATATTTTTATATTTCCCGATATCTTTAGCATCGATAGCTATAATATAACTAAATAAATAACTGTCGTTTATATACGCAAGAAAGAAGAAGAAAAAAAAGAATCGTACCGGCTGCAAAGATCTTTCCTATATTTTTGTAACGTACAAAGTAAAAAAAAAAAAAAAGAAAGAGAAAAGAAAAAAAAAAGGAAACAAAATTGAAACGTCCGTGGTATTGCCGTAAAATTTACCGTCGAAAAATGAAACGCACTTCCACGCATGGGCTCTCACCGGCAGCAGGATATTCCAACCAGTGAGGAGGGCCTTCTCCATTCGCATTGACGAACTTGAAACGCGATGCAGGGCACATCGGTGGTCGACGACGGTGAATCCGACGTTATACTCGTTTAGTGATATCGAGTATAATCGCTCACGGTTTTGATGGTTAACGTTTATGCGTTGAAATATATTTCAACGATAAGCTCGATAAAGAGAGGACGTCACTCATCGTAAAAGGCGGTACGAAAGAACTGTCCATCTTCATCGAAAGAGAGAGTGAGAGAGAAAGAGAGAGAGAGAGAGAGAGAGAGGTGTAAACGAAAAGGACGCGGAGACAACGGATGAATAAAACAGTTGGACTTTCATGGTGCTCGATCTCAATCATGTTTGGAGAATCGGACGGTTCGTAAAGGAAGAAACATTCGTTTGATTTCGACAGAGATTTCCAACGGATATCTCGAAGAACATAGCAAAAGTAATTCGTTGATAAAAGTAGTGTGGGCTGAGTTATATCTATCTGGTTAAAAACTGGGGTAGATCGCTATCTGGGATAGTTTCGGAAGAAAATACTACGATCTTCAATTTCGGACCCTCTCTCGTAAGACAATCAGTAACGAACGTGATATTTAATCAAAGTGTCGGAGGAAGAAGAAAAATCGAGACTTTCTTATCCCGTTTTTCACCGTAAACGAGTGAGTCTTAACAGTTAATGAGTTTTCATTTTCTCGATTGATCGATATACGGGACGGAGGTAGGAGTTATATCTTCGTAAAAGCTTTGGGAAAACTATTGTATTGATGTAATAAATATATGTACAAACGATTAATACGATAATATCGTCAAGGAAATATGTCGAGCGTTAAAAATATATTAATAACGGCACTTAAATTGCTATTATCGTTTACCTCAGTGGCTACCATTGGCAAAGAGTGCAAGATCGATAATAAACGCGTTACATGCCGGTGCGACGGAACTCAGGTAAATATTTATATATATATATATATATATATATATATATATATATATATATACACACGCGCGCGCGCGCGCGTTTCGACATTGTTCTCTCATCTCATATCTCGCATTCGCTCGTTCTAATCCCATTTACGTTTTGTTTTAGAAGTTCTATCTACCGGACGAGTACAATTATAAGAACGTGACGAGCCTTAGTTTATCCTCGTGCCTGACGGCGAATCTAATCTTCTCCAGTTTCACCCAAGAAAATCAAATCGAGGAACTCGTTGTGAATAACATCAACGAACTTCTTACTTTAGAATTGTTTCTTAATTCGGTTGTATTGAAACGATTCGAGTTGGCGAATATAAAGAGAATACCGTTCGTCATGCACGACACGTTTTCGAATATAAAGAAGATCGAACACTTCGAGATAAGAAACGTTCACATCGATTATTTCGAGGAACAGTTTACGGCGATTAAAGTGAACCACTTTGTTATGGCTAATGTTACGATATCCCGTATGGAGGGTTTCAATATCTCGGAGATGGGTGAAACTTTGCAAATAACCAATTGCGAATTTCGAAACATCTCGGCGTTATTAAACTTTGGACATTTCTCCAAAGTTGAGATCGTTAATTCGAAATTTGAGTTGCAGAAGTCGGGAAACCTTTCCATTGGAAGCGACGTAGCGACAATTCTAGACAACATTTTCTTTAACGTCAGCATGAACGTCTTCGCCGCTAACAATATAAGGATAAATAGCACGTGTGCCGATGGTAAAAGTTCTCTGAGACTGTCGTCGAATAAAATCGAGAGTTACGGTAACAGATTGCCCACGGCTATAATTTATACAAGAGGGCCAAACGTATCGCCGATCGTTTCGCAGGGCAACAATACCATTTGCAAAGCAGGCAATTGCAAATGCCCGAAAAGCAACGGGCAAAATGCGAATCGACCGACCATGATAATATTTTTCTTCGAGATACTTTTGCTTTTCGCGTATTCGATAATTCGTACGTAATTAATTCGATCTAAAGAAGAACACGTTTATATTCACCAAAGAACCAATATAATCCAAAATCTACGCAACTTAGTTTATTCGAAATATACAAAATTCTACGAGTGTCTAATAAATAACAGTATTACTACGTGAAAAATATTTTACCATGAAAACAATTGTTATTAGGAACTATTTTATTGTTTGTGACGATTAATTAGAAATTATGTGCAGGATGCACTTTAGGGGGGATATAATCTTCCATGAAAATCGGTGCATTACATAGCCATGAAATGATCGGTTCGTTATTCTCTATTACCGTATTATATCTCATCCACATCTTTCAGCGAGTATCGTCAGTAATCTATGGACATTTATTTATGCATCCGTGTCGGTCCACACTCCAGATGCTTCCATTTGCAAATCGATAGCAGTGGAATGAAGCGATAACGAGTCTTTTAAGTCATTAATCTCTTGTAACATCAGTCTGTTATTCTCTTCTAAACGGCATATCGTTTGTTTATACAACATTATTTCTTTTTCATGATCGGTCTGTACCTTTTGTATCACTTTGTCCTTAGGTACGTACGTACCTACATGAAAATACAAAAAGGGATCGTTAAAAAGCGAGCTAATAGTAATTATAGTATGCAATAGAAAATTCTGAAACTATATGAACCGGTAGTTTTTTGTAACTGTTCCCGTAGTTTATTACCGCTCTGTATGATCCTTCTCAATTCGTGTTCGTGTTGACTATCCTTCGACAACGATTGCTTCTTTAACTTGGTTACCTACGGTTTAAGACTAAGTTGTTAGATTTTCAACTTTGGATATTAAAAATAAACAAAAATATAACTTATAGTCGGTCACCTCATTTTTCTCTTGTTTTAAATCGCGTAAAATGGCATCATTTTGTACTTTGAGTCTTCTTTCCTTTTCCCTTATTTGAGCTAACATCGTATGTCCTTTCTGCAATTCTTCTTTGAGTCTTTTAACATGGTTCTGTTAAAATGAATCTATTAATTGCTACGATCTATTATTATAATTATTATTAAATTATAAATATTAATTTTATTGCTTACCGTTCAAGTTATACTTCTATGCGGCGTGTAATTATATATTATAATATGAATACAAATCTTATAACTCTGATAATCTTACCTTCAAACTATTGTTATCGTTTGAAATCTTCGCGTAGGTATCATTCAGTTCATCGTGGGACTTCATCAACATCCTATGTTTATGTATTAACTTCCATAATGAATTTATTAATTTCATAGAAATTTCTTTAAGCGATTCCATGGACTCGATTTCACTGTTATCCGCATTCACAGGTGATATATTAAAAGATTCCAATTCCTATAAACAAAAGTCGACGAATGATCATAGCGTACAGCAATTGGATTCGTCGTTTATCTCACCTCTGTCAAAATGGACAAAGATTCTTCCAAATTGTTCGCAGTACAAAAGATTCTTTCCTGACCTCCCAAGTTTCGTTTCATGGCTAGGGCCGCTTTAAAATTTCTTACAGAAGAAAAATTTTGATATTCCGTCGACATAACGTCCGATCTTTATTCGATCTTGCCTGCGAATATTACAATCCAAATATAACAACTCAACATTATCTTTAAATGCATTCGATGGAGTAGATGCTATGAAAACTTATCGAACTACATACACACACACACACATATATATATATATATATATATATATATATATATATATATATATAAAAATCGTACGTACCTCTTAAGGAATATTTCTGCGACGTTAATATTAATATCGTAAACACCGGATATGTAAAAATAGAGAAAACAATCGATAATAATCATCGACAACGGGTAAATAAATAAGTACTACGGGGAAATTATGTCCGGACGTGTAAGTACATAAAACCGAAAGGATAGGACGAAAATAAACACGAGTATCTAAGTTTAAAACCGTTCATCACCTTTTGCTCGAAGCGTGTGTGACATCAGCGACAGGTATGGACAAAATATGAACTACTACAGGGACTAGCGAGGAACACATGGTCTTCACAGCTTCGTATGCATCTGTCGCATCGGTCCAGAAGCTCTCTCGGCTCGAGCAAATTATATCCATTTCCCGCGTAACCAAACAATCGGATTTATAGAAACGCGTTAAGGCTGTTCGCTACTCCCCCCTCCCCTCACAATCAATGAGAACAGTCGTAATTCTTGACCGATTTTTTATGACCGAGGGTCTCATCTTTTAAAGTCGAACGTTTGGTCTAAGACATATCTTTTACGAATTTTTTCGTTTGTTCTTTTTCTTTTTCTTTTTTTTTTTTTTTTTTTATAGAGCTTCATTTTCTTCGAAAAGAGTCGCGTTAAATAATGATATATTTCGAGCAATAGTTTGTGGGCGAAGAAGACGCTTTTTAAAATATACGAGAGCTCAGTTTTACACAATTTTTACTCTGTCTTTTTTACATCGGGAAAAATCTCATCCCATCGTCGGATGGGTCTCTTGGGATGGGCCCCCTCGGGTGTGTTCTATCGAGGACTTCGTTTCGTTCGTCTCGAAAATTCGATTAGATTAACTCGCGAACGCGGATATTAGAGTAAAATAACCGTTAACCAGCCCGTGGCTCTTCGGATGCAGTAACCTCGACATGGTGAGACCATATCGGGTCGGTAGTACTTACGATATATTCGAACCTAATTGTATTGTCAGGCAAAGCGCAAGTACTACAGGAACGGAATGGCTGTATATTTCAGAACGTTTCCACGATAACTTTTCCTTGTATTTTTAATCAAAAATTAAAGTACTTACATTCTACGTTGCCGATCACATTACAACAGATAATAATCAGACGCGATACAGTAAAGTTCTAAAATTATTTCTTAGAGAAACGCATCGAAACATTTCAATCTCTTTATTATTCTTATTTATTCTTACTCACGTATCTCGAGTCAAAGAATTTTTCTCTTCAAACTTGTGTTCGCCATCAGTATCGATATACGTTTCAATATTCGATTTTCCTTGCTATTATCTTTTTATATCTTACAATTTATAATTTAAATTGATCACATCACGAGTGATATTGATCCAATGGCTGCTTAAATACGATCGAATTAATTCCATGAAAAAAAAAAAAAAAAATATATAAAATTTGTTCGAATGAAACGTTTAACGAAAGCTTTTCAATCGATTCGTCTTCGGAAACATGTACCACCATTTTTATTAAGTAGAAAATATTTTATCGCGTACCAATGCTGTCGTTAAGGTTACGCGCGAGGGACAGATCATGCGAAGGGCTTGCATTAGGGTGACCCCCTCCACCCTTGAGTTCCTTCCGTATCGTGTATTCATTTCAAAAAAAGAGGAAGAAATTTGTGGGACACCGTAATAAACGCATACGACAGGGATCATCGGTGTTTTACCTTATCGAGCTTACAGTTCGTATTTTCTCCATAACTGTCGCTGATGTCGCCTACTCTAGAAACGGATGGTATCTAATGGCCAACCTTTTAGAAAATAATTTCCAGCGACGCCACACGGTGGCTCTACGTGTTAGTTTCTTACGAAATTTCTCGAACACTTTTTCTTAACGACAATCGAGATCGTATCTATTCGAAAATCGTTCGCGAGTATATTGAATAGATTGTTTTCGTATGTATCAAAGACGAAAAAAGAAAAAAGAAAAAAAAAGAAAAAAAAAGAAAAAGAATGGAATTCATTTTTCCAAACGCTCTTTTCTACGTACGAACACGAACCCTATTGATAGGAAATATTTAGAGGGTAAATATACATACAAACGATCGTACAATATCACTTTAACAATTTAATATCATATCGCGATCCGACAAATTACTCCATACTTTCTTCGTCTTTTTTAGGATTGCTAAGTGATTTCTATCGACAATTATATTTTACAATATATATATACGAATACAATCTTGTTGGTTTTAAGAATGGAAGAAGAGTTCCAACGACGAACCTCAAATACTACGGATCGGTAAGTACCTAAAGCAATTAAACGTTACGTGGCGTTCTTATATCTCCGATATCTATTTGATTTACTGTACGAGGGGTACAGTGGAATACAGAAATAGTAAAAAAAAAAAAAAAAAAAAAAGAACAAAAAAAGCTACGTGAAAGCGGGCTTTTTCTCTTGGCTACGACGGGAACACTAATCCGTCGTACGTGATCTTTAAAAGCATCGAGGATTAGCGAGATAAATCTCCAAGGTAGTGTGCACTGGACACAGAATCTTCCATATAAAAACCTTTTCTAGAAATTACGTCTCTCTCTCTCTCTCTCTCTCTCTGTCTGTCTCTCTGATTTTTCATATTCTTTCGAACGGCGTTCAATTTGAAAAGGATTAGTCATCGGGGCAAACAACAAGAAAGATATAATATATCAACGACGAGAGTGAAGATTATATTTTTCTATGTATCCCCTTTCGTCGTTTAGGACAAATTAACGATAAGAAATTTCTCTCAATCTGTTTATCTCGAAAAATGTAACATCATTCCCAAGCCGAGTAAGTACTGTCTCCCGTGTATTTTGTTAGGTCAGCGCTGTGTCATCTCGGCTTACCGAGAGAGAGAGAGAAAGAGAGAGAGAGAGAGAGAGAGAGAGAGAGAGAGAGAGAGAGAGAGAGAGAGAGAGAGGGAGAGAGAGAAGACCGGGGGTAACACGAGTAGCTCAATATTTGACACACGTCAAACGGTTAAGAGAGTTCGGAGCCTTGGTCGTTGGGTGGAACGTGTACGTACGTACCGACACGCATACACCGATTACGCAACAAGACACATGTCACGTCACACGTGTATCAAAGACCAGACAAAATTTTTCGCTTCACCGAACTAGTTTTCTTTTCTTTCTTTCTTTCTTTCTTTTTTTTGGGGGGGTGGGGGGAGAGGGTTGGAGGTGGGAGACCGTTTCTTTCCAAAGGATTTTTTTTTCTACTCGAATATCCGAAAAGATTCTCTCTCTGTCATTTTTTGTACTAATCTTTAATTTCAACCAAAGCTATTTATTTGTAAGATATTATATTTCACCAGGTCAGGAATATTATCTTACTACGGATCGAATGAATAATTATCTTTTGTTTACTCACGTATCGATAATAAGCTTTCGTTAAATTCAACGTTAATTTGGATATTGAAATTGACGATAACTTATTAAGGGGCCACCCTATACGTATTACGAATGCACGCAATTTTAAGATCGTTGAATCCGACGTACTCCGAAGAGATTCGCCTGACAAAGTTGTGAGAGTCAAACTCCCGAGAATTTTGACGGGTCAGTAACACCAAAAACATTTATGTCCTCCCATCCCGCTATTCTTACCCGGCGAACACAGTTATTTTTGGCTAATGTTAGGTACCCCCCTACCCTTCCCTTGTACACGTTTCATTGCTTTTCTCCTAATTATACCAATTCAGGGAGTACCTAAAAATATGACCTCGAAAATTAGCAATGGCGAGACCGAACGTTTCTTCTACCAATCTCTCTCTCTCTCTCTCTCTCTCTTTCGAAGGGAGAAGGGATAAATCCACGTAATCTATATTGGCGTATGGAATAATATTACGTAGAGTACGTTTTCTCTAGGCTCGCATGGGGACTGTCCCCCCCCCCCCCCCTGTGGGTGGGGTTGAGGTGGGGAGGGGAGGGTATAAGAAACGGACACCGCTTAGTTTAGACTAATGTAGTTGATTTGTGGCATAACAGAAGATTACCCGTCACCGTGGGTGGTAATGAGTGCACTTGTTACCGAAGAAGGGTCCTCCTATTCACTGTCGGATGCCAAATGAAGTTTTTGGTGGGTCCGTAGGATAGTCCAGGGGGCCGACAGATGTTCCACTCTTAAGTCAGTTCTACCTCGTTCACGGGCCATTTACTTCGATATACGTATCTCTATGTTAGCTTTCTAACGACGGCAGATTATCGGTAAAGCTTTGTTCAAAATGAAATCCTTTTGATAATTATCAACGGATAAACGTTATACGATTAATGAGATTTTTATTATTTTTTTCTAAATAGACGTTCATCTAACAAACGACGTAACGTGGAATCCATATCTTTTTTTATGGTTAATCTTTTTTTCTTTTCGCTATTAAAACTGTACGTTCCAACCAAGAGGCGTTGCTTTTACGACACACGTAACATTATCGTAAAGAATTAAAAAGTCTCGATTTAGACGAGTCGACGAAACTCCCGACGAAGTGAGAGGCATAAAGTTGAAGGCGGCTTTAAATTTTTTTTCCGAGAGCAGAGACTAGTAGTAGTAGTAGTAGTAGTAGTCTTTAGAGACGGGGCTCACGTCGTCTATCGAACATAATCGAAGCGATATTTCAGAGCAGTAATGTTATGACACAAGGAACGTTTTTATGCGTTTCCTTTCGAGAAGGCAGCCGTCGTCTCTCCCCCTTTAAATACCCGAAACGAGTCCCTAAAACACCCACGTCTTTAACTTGATGCTTCACTTATCCGGTTTCTTCCTATATAGTCTACCAAAAATACTGGGAATTAATGCACCGCGCTTTGCCAGTTAATGCATCGGTTTAAATCAAAGCGTCACGTCACGTTCCTTACTCGCCAATAAATGTAATATATTTTAAATAGAAACTTTATATGCCGGATGATCTCGTGACAATAAGTCATCTGCATATATATATACACATACATACAGACGTAACTTTATTTAAATATATATTTTTATGAACATTCACGAATCGACGTATTTACATAGCGTGAGAATATTGAAAGAAAGGGAGAACGGAATAATTCGGAGAAGATAAAATGATATGAAAATAAGCATAGAGAGGTCGGCCGAGAATTCCCAGAAGCATCGAACGTAGTAGGATGGCCCGGCAGGCATTTTTCTCGTGAATGAAGGAGGGTGGCCCTACACTTACACCAGCGAAGGTACACATAGGGTGCTTCTGCGATACCTCAAAAGTCAAGGAGAGCGACGACGGTATGGCGCGCGCGTTAGCACCGCCCGAAGTGTGAAACACGGCGCGAACAAAAGTCCGGCCGGACGTTTTACGAGCTAGCATCTGGAAAATGCTTCGGCGAGTTGTATTAACCGAAAACTTCCGCGACTATTACACGGCCGTGTGGGACGGAGGGTGGGGAGAGAAATGGGGACCGGCCAAGTAAGGAAGAGAGAAAGGAAGCGCTTTGAAATTCGACTCGAATTAGGAACCGTCGCGTTCCTAACGAGTCCCGTGTTTCTCGTGACACCCCACGTTTTTTCATTCTGCATTTACGTATCGCGAACCATCACGCCCACGCGAGCTTCTCAAAAGTGTGAGTGAATGAGAACACAAATGGGATAACGTTTCGAAGAGACTTTTGGCCATTTTTCTAACATCCCGAGGAATCCATGAGAAAATATCTACGGAGTCAGAGTTTGGTGTACTCGTTCGTTCGAGGGGTGTGTAACGTCGCTCGATTTTATATCCAACGTCTAGACTCAACAGCCCCAAGTGTCACGAACGTGCCCGAGTATACCATCTTACCATTTTATTATGCGATACCGAACGAGAAGAGCGATACAGGTCGAAGTCGTCCATATCGATCCATTTATTATATTATACCTACCTACTCTCGATATAGAAGTACTATTTTAAGAGTTATTTATCGATGTCGTGGGACTGTATCTCGGGTCAAATTATCATCGGTATAACTTACTCTTACTTTCGAAAAGGAACTTGTATCCTTTTTATATATTCTTGGAAAAAAATCTGTTACGTAGAACGTGTTTCATGCGAAATGAAAATTCTATCTAAATAAATACATCGAGACGAGAGACGAGAGACGAGAGACGAGAGACGAGAGAGAGAGAGAGAGAGAAAGGTAAGAGGAAACTAAGGAAAATCTACTTCAGGTTTTGGTCTTCTAAATTTGCCGATAATGCGAAGGCTAACGTTGATGGATGTGGACAGATGCATTAGACGTGCTTCAAGGGACGTGTCCTGTTTTGAAAACGTGCCGATATTGCGCTAAAGACACCGATGAACTTTACAAGCTTTTCAGGCTTTTCCAACAGAAAGTCCTCTGTTCCAGGCACCCCCTCTCTCTCTCTCTCTCTCTCTCTCTCTCTCTCTCCTTTTTTTCCCCGCGGCATCGGTTTCCTTGTTTTGTGAGATCTCCGAAAAGACACTTTCGAAGACACTTCCATAAATCGACACGGAGTCTCAGCTGTCCCATCCATTTATCTCCTGTAAGAACCACGCGCGATGACTCCGTTAATGTTGTTCGCAAGCCGGAAGAAGAGATATCCTCTTGGCAATTCGACGATAAGATTATAATACTCTCACTGAAAATCCAAAATCGAAAGTGAGAATCAACACCTTCGTCATATATTACGATCACGCGCTATGGTTTATTATCGAGATCATAATATTATATGTCTATTATATTCCTTCTTCTTCATCCTCCTTTATCTCTCTACCTCTCTCCCTCGAGTCTCTCGCAAAGGGAGTCTTCTATTTTTTTTTTCTTTTTTCTTCCTTTCTTTCTTCCCTCGCGGCATAATACTAACCGTAGTCGTCTATTAAACGCTCCCGTGGAGAAAGTTGAGAGTATAAAATTGCTAACATAAATCAGTAAGCGTATTTTGCCGCGGCGCATTACATGCAAGAAGGAGTGAAATACGTTAAAATGACTTTTTACAGAAGCTAAGAGCCCCGCTCTCGGGAAAGCGGAGGGGGGAGGGGGAGGGGATAGGGAGGGAGGGAGGGAGGGAGGGCTGGATTTTACTCCACTCGAGCTACTCGAAATTTTAGTTAAGTTAAGGCGGACCAGAGCCCCGGAAGCGACACTTCGAACGTGATAATTGTACCCCAGCAGCTGTCGACTTCGTTTTCCTTTATACTCGAGAATGCCTTACCAAGCGAATCTATTACGAATAACTGCTTTATTATACGGAGTATTTAAAGAGAGAGAGAGAGAAAAAAAAGAAAGTATTCGAGTCGTATCATCGGTAACGGAAATTATATGCAAGATCATTAAGCGTTCCTTTATAACCTTCGGTCGAGAATTGTCCTGATCCTATTGAAAAAAAAAAAAAAAAAAAAAAAAATAAAAAAAAAGAAAATTGTAAATTTTCAATTTAACGAAACGTATGATATCATATCACACCATAGAAATGGATGAGGATTCGAGAGATCGGGGATGTTACTGTACTAAATTCGTTTCGATTCGTTCGTAAATGAATCTACGAACGATCAACGGTTAACTGCGAATTTCCTCGGTAAATTGCTTAGCCGACCGTGATCGGTTTAACCGAGGTTTCGAAAGCACTTCGTAACCTGAAACGATGATACGCCAAGAGTTTGCTACGTAAAATAATTAATATCCTACGAATGTATGAACAACGAAGTCACACCTCTCGAGCATAAATACTCAGAACGCGTACATACATATACGTATGTATGTATGTATATATATATATATATGTTCCTCTTATTGTTATACTAAAAGCAACGCGAGTATAAACGTTATTAATTACTTTTCTCGTTTCTCGGTCTCGCTCTAGCGTTGTCTCGCACGTGCTGTACTTATCCACGCATTGTCATTAATAATGGGGAAAAGTGTAGCAAATCAAAGAGTTCAAATTCGTCGAGTTCGATGGTCTCATCGCAGTTTAGTCCACTGATTAATTACCGTACTTTTGATAAATGATCCTTCCCCGACGTCCGACGAGCACTCGTTGAAGGGAATTAATAGTAAAACTACGTCGAGAAAGAAGAAACGATTATGAGAAAAATATGGAATATTGGGATAGCCCGAGATCTATCATTTTTACAACGATATATTTATTGAATCAATGTATTTACAATATCTTGAAAGAGAAAAAAATAAAAGTGTACATACATAAAACATACATACCGGTGCACCATTGTATTCTCGTACATAAAATTCTTTCAGTTAAAGAGAAAAAAAAAGAGAGATAGATAGATAGATAGATAGATAGAGAGAGAGAGAGAGAGAATTCGTCGTTTTTTACGACGAATGAAAAGCGATAAAGTATAAACTGTACAAATGGAAGCGTGTAAAATCGTTAAAATTTGGAAAGGGGAGAAAAAAAATCGAACTACGGACACTACGTTGAAAATAAACGCGTCTAATAATAATCCCTATAAACGATGCTAATACGAAATGGCGTAACATTTGGGTGATCGAAAATCAAGATATATGCTTTCAACCGGTGACGCTCGTTTATTACGCTTTTACGATAAAATTTCGCGATAATTGTTTTTCCATTCTCCCTGGTAGCACCATAGCATCGTTCGCAGACGAGGTCGGTCATTATTCACGTTTGGAACGTTTATAAAAATAATGGCTTTGGTGCCGACAATTGGTACGATCGTTTATTCATTACGAAATATAATAATGAAATATAGTAATAATGAAATTCTGTTAAATTGGTTGTTTGTAATCGAGGGGCTTTGTGAAAAAAATCTAATTAAATATTAACTCGCTTTCTCTCTCTCTCTCTCTCTCTCTCTCTCTCTCTCTCTCTTCCTCTTTCTCTCATTGTTTCGGAAAAATTTTCTAATTATATTTATCGTACTCATGGCACTTTAGACAAATACCTTCTCTGGGACTAGAAAATAAAAGATTCCAACGTTCTCTCGAACACGCGACGATCTCGTTGTACCATTTTACATTTTTTTCTTTTTTTGTTCTTTTTCTCGTCTCTTACGCTAAACTACGTAGAAAATGTATAGGTATTTTCAAAAAAAAAAAAAAAAAAAAAAAAAGAAAAGAAAGAAAGAAAAAGAGAAAGAAAAAGAAGCTCATTATAATCTCGGAAAATACAAATCTAATTGTGTACACATTTTTATCGTAGAATGGAGTTAATTCAACGAGCTACCTCGTCGTACTGCTCGCATCCCGCGAAAGTTCGTTAAAAAAAAAAAAAAGAAAGAAAGAAAGAAAAAAAGAAAAAAAAAAAAACGCTAATCCCGCGCATTAGCTGCTCCCGTGAAAGTTGTGTATCGTTTATACCAGCCATCAACTTTTTTTTTTTTTTTTTTACTCCAGGGCTTTTCGTAGTCGGCAACGCGTACAATTTTGTATACTTAACTTTAATCGGATAATTCTGATCGATACATTTTCATATCCGTAGTACTCTTTGGTATTCGTATCGAATAGCAAAAAATTCGACCTTCGATCTTTATTATTATCGTTATATCTCTATAGGAATATATACTTTTGTAACGTTGCTTCGATGTCTCCGAGCTTTTCGAGCTCGAGATAGTCCATTCATCAATCCCTATAATACTGTCTTAATCTTAATGATGCGACGAGTAATGGCTCTCCATCGGAGCTTGTGCCGGTCCATTGATACTTTGAACGATCATACTCAGACAATCCAAACTGCTTCCGTTACCTTGACCGGATGACGTTTCGACTTGCTCGAATCCTGTAACATAAAGAAAAAGAATGCACAATGAAATCGATATCAGTTATTAAAACTCTCTCTCTCTCTCTCTCTCTCTCTCTCTCTCTATCTCTCTCTCTCTCTTTGTCTGTATTAAACTAAACGATCTGAACTAAAGGTGAGAAAACATTGAGATATCAAGAGAACGATATCGTTATGTTAATTATGTACAAAAGGATCGACTTAACGTTCCATTGAGTCGAAATTTTTCCCTCTTGAAAAGTTCAAACACTGCATTTTCATGCTCTAACGAGAAAGAAAGTTTTCATATCGGGAAAAGCATCAGAAATTGCGAGCGTACGACTGTTTGAAGGGGTAATCAATGAATAGGTAGGATGAGAAAAAGAGAAATGAGAGAGAGAGAGAGAGAGAGAGAGAGAAAGAGAGAGATAAAAGGAAAAAGAAAAAGCAAAGAGGAGGCAGAAACGTCAACTCGTTGTATTGGAAAATTGTCGCTTCCGTCGCTACCACATATACCGACATAAATATCTATACGTGGGCACTCCTCTAGTCGTACATATATAACAGCAGACAGGAACCAATGATAGGATGATTCTACGTGACCTGGAACATCGCGTCGTATACCTAGGAGAATTCAATCAAATTGGCCGAATACACACGTTCAATTGCAAATTCGAGCGAATTTCCTATTGACCGCTAATGAACAACGCGCGTGGCTTGATAGCGCGCGTATGTATGTATATGGCTGGCTGCTGTGTTGGCGCCGCTATCGGAGATAATGAACTAATGACACGCAACTCCTCGTGTCTCGACGCGACTACTACGCGACTACGACCACGGTTGTATTATGAAACGCATTGTTTACGCTTCCTTCGCGCCTACGTATTAGCCGGTATATTATAAAATTAATCGGTCGATTAAAGTCCCTAGGCACTGACTCGACGTTAAGGCACACCGGGAAATTTGCCAAAATTTATTCGGCTAAACATCAAAGACGCTGACGCCGTTTCTCTCTTTATCAATATTTATCCGACGAATGAACGACAGGAATAGAGAATCGTTGCAATAACGACTAAACAAAAACAAAAAAAAAAAAAAAACAAAACAAACGAACAAAAAGTAAAAAGTATAAAAGAAGGAAAGAAAATTAAAAGAAAAGAGAAAAAAAAATAAAAGAGGAATAACTCTCTACGGGAAATACCATTTTCGTTCGTACCTACGTACCAACAACGTAAAACACACAAATGCGTGAAACGAGGCCGAGAGAACATCTATATATCCCTATATCCCATACGTATGTATATCCCATACGTATGTATATCCCGTACGTATGTACATGTGTATATTTCGTCGTGCTACGGGGGCGCAATAAAAAGCTAGAGCGAACGATAAAAATAAAAGTGTATCGTTTCTACGAAAGAAATGAGAGGGAAAAGAAAGATAGAGAGAGAGAGAGAGAAAGAGACAGAAGTGGTGGGGGGGGGGAGGGTTGGAAGGGAAACACTGTCCGTACAATGATGGGGTCCGGATTTAAAACAGAAAGTACCGTCGAAAACAAATCGTGCTTGTTCAGGCAGTATTACGGTGCCAAGAATAACGGCTTCAAAGCCCTTAAAGTACCAGAACGTTGCCTATGCAAATTCGTTTCTCTCCGGACTGAAGAACAAAGAAGGATGGAAAAAGTCGAACAAGTCGGAATGAGGAGAAGAAAGTCGGGAAGAGGGGGAAGAGGAGGAGGGTGGATGGGTGGGTGGTTGGGTGGGTGGTTGGTATGGAGGGAGGGAGCCTTCTCGAAATTACTTTTTCCCCTTTTCATTTTCTCCTTTTCCACGAACGAACGTAGGCTAGTTAGAGAAAAAAGAGAGGAGAGCATGATAATGTTCCGGGATATTAATTGTTTCCTTTTTTTTTTCTTCTTATTCTTCTTTCTCCTCCTCCTCCTCCTCCTCCTCCTCCTCCTCCTCCTCGTCCTCTTCTTCTTTGCTCGAGAAAGTAAATAAATGCACATACTCTCGTACTCGAGAAAGAAAATAAATGTAGGTACATATTTACGTTGATAAAAAGTAGGAACAGAAATTTTCCTTTTCTTCTTTTTTATTTTATTTTATTTTATTTTATTTTATTTTATTTATTTATTTTTTTTTTTCTTAACGAGACCGACGACGATCCAATCCATTGACTACGGGCTGCGACGTTAACGACGTCTATTTTTCCGTAATTTCGTCTATTATACGATCGTGAATATATCTTCAAATCGAACTCCAACGACGTACCCCATTCATTTTAAAGATCCTGAAGCACTTATCCCTCCTTTAAGAAAAAAAAAAAAAAAAAAAAAAGAAAAAAGGGTTCGTTTAGACTTCGAAATATGAAGAAACTTATTCAAAGTCAATCGGTGCTAATGTGCTCTTCGTTCCCGGCTTTTTCTTTTTATTCTTCTTCTTCTTCTTCTTCTTCTTTTCTCTTTTACGCGAGAAAAAAAAGAAAGAAAGAAAACAAAAAATATCCTTTTAGTTTAATTCAACGATACTTTATATTCTGTATCTATGAACGATACTCGTTTTCGAAGGCGACACGAAAAGCTTTTCAACGAACTAGACGGTACCGTCCATCATCCTCTATTGGCTTTGCCAGGGAAATTTTGAAGAGTTGGTACCACCCGGAGGTGGTGTCTAAAGGTGTTGGTCGTCAACACGCGCCGTCGACCAGGCGACACGCGTAAAACTGTTTCCAGAGGGAAAGAGATGAAGAAGGAGAGAGAGAGAGAGAGAGAGAGAGAGAGAGAGAGAGAAAAGATCGACTCGTGCACTTACGATTAGTCGCGGCACGTTCGTAACGTTGAACGTTGATCGATCGTCCTGTCATGGAAGGATAAGGTAAAAGTGACTGACCCACTATTTCCATACGCTATACCCTTCATCTTTTCCACGTTCGTACGTGACGAAGATATTACATAGATTCGTCAGGTGTTAACATCAACGAATAAATATAATGCTTGTATATATTTGTTCAGGAATGAAATCCATTCTTTCTCTTTTTTGGCATTAACATCAAAGACAACGGCTAACGATGAAGGTGAAATTCATCGGGAGAGTTAAAGAAAGAAGGAAAAAGAAAGAAAGAAAAAGAAACGAATAAAAAAAAAAGAAAAATAGAAAAAGGAAAACGTTTGATTTCGAATAAATATCCTAGCGATAATTAATTTGACGTAGAACGATTCTCCCTTTTGGCAAGGGTACTTTGATACGAAAAAGAGATGAGGATAGCCAAGGGGCTTTTATTTATAAATCCAACGGCGATACATAGTTTCGCTTGTCATATTTCTCCCGATGACATATCACCAGTACCACGCACGATGGTTTCTTGCCAACTACTGTTATTATAATTCGGCAAACGACGATGCCGAATAGTTTTTGACAGAGCCGTGTTTGAAAATTATGTATTAACGGTCTACCGCGAGCTGCCATTCCATACGATGCGATAATTCAATCGGAATGGAGCGCGATGAATGAACCGACGTTATATTTGAAGAATTAAACGGAATATTTGATTCGACGTTCGATACCCTCACTGCGATTCCTATGTCGCATAAGTTCGTATAAACGATCGCCGATCGATGATCGATAATGACGAATTTTCCGTCAATTAGCGTGTCGATTTAATTTTATCGTTAGTATTCTTTCGAGGGTAACGTTTTTATTCACTTTCGAACAGGAGTAATTTATAAAGCAAACGATGTTGTCGATCGATCAACGATCGAATCGTGTATCTCCTTTCGTGTTTTCTCAGTAAATTCTATGTCAAAACATTAATCGATGCCATTTGTTACGTGTCACTTTCCGTTAGGACTCGCATACGAGCGCGTCCCAACGAAATGGAACCACCGTCGAAGCTTTAATTCTTTGAGTGAGACAAATGATTCGACGAAAGAGCAACGTGTAAATTTCACTCGACGTTCTCATTAAACGTCGTTCGATCAATCGTTTCCCGAAAGGATAATAACACGTGTACGTAGGTAACACGAGCGATAAGACGCCTGGTAAAAAACGATCGAAAGGATTTCAGATCTGGCACGCGCCATTGTCGTACGACGAATTTATGTTTTTGTTGGTTTTTTTTTTTTTTTCGTTTTTTTTTCCCCATTGCTATTCGATCAAGAGTACTCCTAACGAAACAGAAAAATCTGGGTCTTGCTTATCGTAAAAGGGGAAAATGGTTCCCATCTTGAAGTCCTGTCTTAAGACGCCACTTCGTTCGAGTCTTCGATTATTTTGACAGAGCGTACACGCTTGTGCATATACGCGTACGATGGGATACAGTCTATAGACCACGCGTTTACGTATTCGTGCCATTTACCTCGGAGTCAAGTCTCCGAGGCACTTTAATCGGCTCGATAAATCGACGGATTAACTCGTAACACATCTCGTAATATTAGGTAAGCGCGACAAAAATAACCGTTCGAGTTACCGACGACCGATGTAGAAATTGTACAGAAAGATATATTTGCGAACGGAAGCATCCCTATAAATAGGGATGGGGATGGACCGTGTTTGAATTTTATTATATCGATCGCGTTTCTTTTTTTTCTTTTCTTTTCTTTTCTTTTTCACCGTTCGATTATACCTATTCGATAATATCCGAACGAGTTGAACGAAGGCTCGTCGTTTAAACGGCGATCGAGGTTACATCATCATCGAGACAATATCGTTTCTAAAAGATTTTCAGTTTTTAAGGATGTACCTACGTACATCTATTATACGCGTACGTCGTTGCTTTTACGTATATCGATCGCTTTATATACGGTTTTGCGAGATTTAAAAATAATTCTTCGGAGCTACGAGACGAGAGGGTTGCTCGTATTCGAACATAGGGTCCCTTTGTTCGATAAGGGAGTGACAAATCGAACGTAACGAAATTAACGTTGCCTGCTTCGGCGAAGGATACGGAGTTTCGATTCTATTTCACGTTGAAACTGCCGAACGGATGTACGGAGAGGTATACGCAAAAGTAAATTAAGACGTCTTAATTGCATTTCCATCTTCAAAGAAGGCTCGGTCGATTTGCTCAAGAGTCCTCCCAAAGTAGACGAAGACACGGCCGTTACACGTCTCCTCGTGCAAGAGACAACGGAGCTTTGATTCCATCTCATTAGAGAGAAACGCATATTCGAGTCGACGCCGCCGCGTAATCTTCGACCGTACGACGAGCGGGCCAACTTTCGAGAGCGTCGTTTCGTTCTAATCTCGTGAATTATAATGTTTTCGTTAAAAGAAAAAAAAAAAAAAAAAACAAACAAACAAAAAAAAGAGGAAGAAGAAAATAAACTTCTTTTACGATACATCCCGATAACCCGATTAAGATCTTAAATAATCGAACGGGGAGACGGTTTGGCGAGGTTTGGTCGGAGAATCCTTAAACTAAAATCGCGACCCCGATCAAGTTCTCTTCGAGCCCTAAATCCACGTTAATTAATTTTTACTCGAAAACGAACGATTCGGTCCGAGGCGATAACAAAGGGCGATCTCGAAGGGTTCTCCGTTTATTACTTACGCGTTTATAGGTACCTAAGTACAGATCGATCGACCAATCACGAAATTATTCTTTATTTCTCCGTCTTAACGAAGATCTTAATAAATAAATTTCCGATAAGAGAGAGAATGTCGGTCGACGACGGTACGAAATTAAAGCTACGTACACACAGTACACACACACACACACACACGCATGCACACACATACGCGGATACATAGAAATAACGACCGAGGGAAAACGTATTCATCGAACGAACGTTCGTTCCATTTCTCACGCGATGGTTTCTTTTCAGAAAAAGCTTTCCTTCGAGATCCATCGTCGTGCGAGCACTTTTCCAACGGTCGGGTTAAAAGGAACGGACGATCGACGACTAGGAAAAACTTCTCTCCGCTTTCGTCCGAACGAACTCGTTTCTCTTTTTATTCTTTTCCCTCTCTCTCTCTCTCTCTCTCTCTCTCTCTTCTATTCTTTCCATTTCTTTTTATTTTATCCAAGACCTTCGATTTTCGTCCTTCGTTCGCCACGGTAAACACTCATCGACCAACGGGTAAAGCTAAAACATTGTCTCGTCAAAACGAGAACGACGACGAACTAACGTTTTCCAGAGATATTAAAACAGATTCTTGTCGTCCGCTATGAAAGTATGCATGTTGGCTAGGGTTTCCGTGCCGTGCTTAAATTCGCGTTCCGTCGCCGTTGCCGAGGATTCACCGACGCGGAGGACTCCAACGACGATGTGTCATACTAATGTACCGTGGCAATATATGGCACTTTAGGGTGGCTCAAATTTTCTCATCCCCGTCCTCCTCCACTTCCTCCTCCTCCTCCTCCTCCTTCTCCCCATCATCACCTCCCTCCTCCTATCCATCCATCCATCCATCCATCTATCCCTGATCTCTCTCTCTCTCTCTCTCTCTCTCTCTCTGTCATTGCTCTTCTCTTACCTCTCAAGTTCTTCTTCGACGAAGCTTATTGGTTGAAGGGCGAGGAGGAGAAGATAGGGGAAAAAAAAAGGAAAATTAAAAAAAAAAAAAAGACAGAAAAGAAGGGACGTCTTTACGCGGCTCGTTCGAACGTGTTCCTCGCGACGTCCCAATTAAATCGAGAAAAATTTCATTGCCTGTATTTTTCTTTTCTTTCTTCTCTTCTTCTTCTCCTTCTATATCGTCGAACCACGCAACGGATCATCCACCTTTCGCGCGAGTATAAAGTACCATCGTACAAATGGGAATTCGACGATTTCGTTAGTTCAGACGTTCGTCGGGCGATCGTAAAGGATTTTTTGTCCTTTTTTCCCTTGAAAGTTAGAATGTTTTCGAATGACCCTCATCAAATGGGACGTAACGGTAAAGCATTAATTAAAATAATCAGGCACCACGCGGGTAGTTGCTCTATCCACGCTTCGGTAAATTCCTTGGCAGCCGTTTCTCGACGACGACGACGACGACGACGACGAGCGTTTCGTCGAGATATCGTTTGCAACGGCTAGAGGCCTATCTTCCCCTTTGCTCGGACTACTTCCGAGTTTCATCTAGTGGGCCTTAAACCGGCAAGCAGCACCTAACCGTACGTAAGTACACGCATGGTAAAGCGCAATCGTGAATTATAGCGTGTCGCGTATAACGAGAGAATCGCTTTCGATGCCCTTTTACTAGCGAGTCTCCACCCTCCAGAACACTCTTTTCATTTCTTTTTGCTTCATCTCTCTCTCTCTCTCTCTCTCTCTCTCTCTCTCTCTGTGTGTCTCTTTCTCTCTTTCTACTTCTCTCGTAGACACGGTAGACGTGGGGATCCAGTAGACCATCCGGAGCGATGGTAGCAACTGCGAAACGCCTCAAAGAAGCTCACGCTTCTACGACCGTTTTCAACTCTTCTTCCTATTGCCTTTAGATCCAACTGCATAATGCATAGTATGAAAAGCGAGTAGTAATGTATTTGTAAAGTGAAAAGAAGAACGTCCGTATTCGAACGCGAAAGGATTTCTTTTACAATAGGACGGCATCATCTTTTGCGATAAATCCCGATTTTTCTTTACGAATAAAATTAAATATAATGCCAGGTTCATTGTATGGTCGTATTATAAAAAAAGGTGGGGGTTGGGGGGGTGACGGATGAATTCTCTCTCTCTCTCTCTCTCTCTCTCTCTCTCTATCTATCTATCTATCTATCTATCTCGTTCTCTCTCATTCTCCTTTTCCTTCCTTTTTTTATTGTCCAGCGAACCGATGATAGTAGGACATTCGAAGCAAATGGCATCGGCGTTGCTAGTCCACGACACTTGTCTTTGGACCCGTTGAATTATGTTTCACGCTTGCCAATAGCCAGGTATTCATTAACGCTAATTAATTCCGAGTTATTTTAATAGTTACCATCTCGTCGAGAACACTCTGTCCGTTCGCATCCGTGTCTCTCTCTCTCTCTCTCTCTCTCTCTCTCTCTCTCTCTCTCTCGACTATGCCATTTTCCCCCTTGTCTTTTTCGTATACACGCGGGTACGCATGCACGCACGCACGCGCGCTTTTAATAAACGCCGACTCGATTGTTATCGAGCTCGTTTTGTAAACGAAAAGACGGCGAGACGCATTATGCTAATGCGTGAGTCGCTTCGCCGCGAGACGAGGAACCGAAGATCTCATCCTCCGATTTATCACCGGGATTTACATCGTGGATTCTCTCTCTCTCTCTCTCTCTCTCTCCCTCTTTCTCTCTTTCTCGTCTTCTCGTCGACATTCGAGTCTTCTTCTTCTTCTTCTTCTTCTTCTTCTGTCCTCTTTGTACGAGTTCCTATTTCTCGATGTGCTAGGTATGTATATCCTAGTAAGCAATTAAACGTTGACAATTTATTCGAGGAAGATTGTCGTCTCTGCCAAAGGACCACCCTGTCGTTCTTAAGGGGAGTGGGGGGGGGGGGGATGGGAGGGGAGAAAAAGGAGATAGCAATCCGTTGCGACGAAATTAGTCTCGTATCTTTCGGGATCGTACAATTTTTCTAATTCTTCCTTTCGTTGGCCGACGCGAGGAGTCGAGGCAAAAAAAAAAAAAAGAAGAAAAAAAAAAAGAAATTTATTGTACACTCTCCCATTGCGAATCCTTCAAAAATTTCTTTTAACGTCCCGAACACGTCGTCTTCCTCGCTTACAACGGCAAATAAAACGAGTTTGTCGCAAACAAAATGTCAAGTTGGAAATGTTGAAAATAGTAAAGATACGAAAAGCATCAAACAACTAACTTTGTGGACGAGAACGAGTGTTACGGACAGAGGACTACTACCGAGAAATAACGTTCGTTGGGTTAGCCTCGCAATTTTACGTTTCGTTTGGCTAACTTCTTTCCTACCTCCTTTCCTACCTTCGCCATCCTCTCGTCGTTGATCATCGAAGCATAAATTTTGATCCTTCTCGCTTCGTTATCCTTCGTCGTTTACTTTTACGAGATTCCGTCCTATTTTTCACAACCCTCACCGGAATAAACGCTATTTCGCCAAGAGTTAAGATGTACATACGTACATGCATACATACATATATACATACGAGTATTCTCTTTCTCTCTCTCTCTCTCTCTCTCTCTTTGGAATTACGTTTCTGCATCGATCGGACAATGATAAAAGTTGAATCGCTTTACCCGCGAAATCGAGCATGAACCATAATCGCGATAAGATTCTACAAGGAAAAAGTATCAACGTTAATATTTGACCGAATCGAAGCATTTGATCATTCATCGGCGGGAGGTACCATTTGGTAATACTGTCAATCTGACAAAAAACCTTTCAATCTGACCAATAAAATTATTCCAAACTCGTGAAAGCCCGAAGGGTATCGAAGTGGCTCGTATTTCTTTTCATCTCTCTCTCTCTCTCTCTCTCTCTCTCTCTCTCTCTCTCTCTCTCTCTTCCTCTCCTTGTCTCTTTCTTCATCGTAAGGCTCTTTTTCCTCGAGAGCTTCTTAAAACGATCGAAAAAGCTAGAAAGTAGATTCTTAGATGGCTTTTCGTGAAAGGAGAAAAGAAGAGTCTTCGGAACGTGATTCCCATAAAGAAGAAGAAGAGGAGGAGGAGGAGGAGGAAGTAGAATGAAAAGCAATGACAACCCCATGTCCACGACTCTTTCATCTTCTCATATTTTCTTTTCTTTTTTTTTTTTCTTCTTTCTTTTTCAAATTATCTACCAACGCACATTGTATCCTTTGATCATATATACCTACAATTCACGAAGAGAATAAACATTGGCTTCCTATCTAATATTAAATATTAAATATCCTATCCTAAAAGGTAGAGACACGCGTGCTATTATTATTGCTCCTAGCTTTGTAGTTACCTTCTCGAGGATCGAGAAGTATAACGCGCGCACGTAAGCTTCGCGTATCAAGTGGCAATGCAAACATTGCAGAAATATTCGCGCGGAGTTGGATTTGGCTCGGATCCACGAGTTATATTATCGGTGCGGTGGAGAAAGAGAGTGGAGCACGCTATTGCTTCCCCCTATTTCTCTTTCTCTCTCTCTCTCACTCTCTCTTTCCTACTATCTGTCCTTCTCCCTCCCTTTTTCTGACTCTAGCCCTCACACTCGATCCTTATGATGGCCTACTACACTCTAGATTCTAGAGGACTACCCTCAAAGTGACACGAACTGTCTCTCTCTCTCTCTCTCTCTCTCTCTCTATCTTTTTCTCTTCCTATCTGTGGACGAGTACGCGCACGCACACGCATGAACGACGATGTATACGCAGCCACGACGCAAATGAAGCTTGTTTTGGAACAGATCCATAATACTTGCTCGTACATACGTTACGTCGCGCTCTTGGCAACGCGTCACTCATGCACGCCTCCCAAACACAACATTCACGATATTTCTTTATATACGTACGAGGATCTCTACGAGGATGTGTAAGAGAACTCTCGAAAGGCCTTCTCCTTCGAAATTTTTTTCCTCCTGCCCGGACCGGCTAGAACCGTCGATACGCTGGTAATTAAGTTCTCGTTAGAGCTTACAACGAGGACGCGAGGAAATCGTAATACACCTATGCGCTGACCCGTGCTTGTTGATATACGAAAAAAAAAAAAAAAAAGAAAAGAAGAGAAGAAAAAAGAAGCAATAAGATCGATGCCATCCAATCATATCGCTTCTCTCTCTCTCTCTCTCTCTCTCTTTTCAACATTTCTGGCCGGTGGAATTCTTTGACATTGATTCGTTGGGAATCTCGACGGAGTGAATGCGAATCGACGTTGAAATCCGAATACATTTTATGCATATATATATATATATATATATGTTAATATCGATATTAAACATCTCGATCGAATGATAAGTTATCGCGTTCGATGTTATACATAGTAGGCGTTGTCCTACTATGTATTTAACGATCCAATTAATTTTTCCATTAGAAATGTATTAGGATATTAACAGAATATTTAGGATTAACTGCGATCTTTGTCACGCACATGCACGTACATTCTCTCTCTCTCTCTTCGTCCAATATCGGGGGGGGGGAGGTTCAAACGCGACAACGTAATATCGAATACGGTCGTTTAATGGATATCTAATTCGTATTCACGCAATATCGAAGGGATATATATATATATTCAATCGATACTCGAAGCTCTCACCGTCACCAATACCAATGTGCATCCGCGTCTATCCGCGAGGGGGATGGATCTAGCTGGCCGCATATACATATGCAACTATGCTAATATTAATTGAACGTCCGTAACGTGGGCGGTATGAGATTTCCAAGTGCAAGGAATACGTTCGTGGATATTACCAAAGATTCCTTCGATATTTTCATTCGTTTCTAAAATCCGCCCACCGATTGAAATTTCAAATAAGCGTTATCCATCATCCCGATGAATTATTATCCCTTTGGTTTCTTTCTTTCTCTCTTTCTTTCGTTCAATATCAAATATTAATTTTAAACTTTGACAATAGTCGCGTTACTAGTAACGGCACGCATCAGCGACGTTGGTAAACCATTTGCCCATCGTGTCGTAGATATTCGACGAACGTTACGTACATTTCTAACGTTGAAAAAGGCCGCTGAAAAGCGTCGTACGGCTAGACACGTTCTCGACTCTAAGAGGGTTAAGGAGAAGTCGGAAAAACGTGATCACCGTTTCTCCCCCGTAGCCTTGGGTACTTTTCTTCGTACCGAATCGTACCGGCCGACCAACCTCTCCTATGAAAAGTAAACTGGAAGGGTAGGAAAGATATCCAGCGTCAGATATTCCGCGCGCTATCACCCACCACCCCTTCACCCACCACCCCTTCACCCATCCCCCTTCTCCGTTGATGAAACGATGCATCTCGGGGAGTACGTAAGAACGGAGAATCGACTTTATCCAACGTCCTATATCGTTTCTTGTTATATTTTTTTTCTTCTTAAAAAAAAAAAAAAAAAAAAAAATACAAGAAAAAGAAAAATAGAAAGACGGATAGTGAAAGGGAGTAAACGCGTAAGAGAGCGTATACGCACGTTCACGAATACGCGTACGTTCGTCTATTTTCAGAATGTAGGCCAATTAATTCCGCCACATTTTCGGCACCGCGGAAAAACGAAGACTTAGCAAATGTCACACGGAAATAGAAGCGCGGATAAATGTCCAAGAAGAGTACCGTGCGCGAGTAACCACACGCTGGTCTATCTCTCTCTCTCTCTCTCTTTCTCTCTCTCTCTCTCTCTCTCTCTCTTTCTTTTACGTTCTTACACTCGTTTCGCAGTTCCTGTTCGTTCGCGGGAGGGTTGGCACATAAATGCATATCATTTAATAGGGAACATATGTTTGTCGGTTGGTATTCTCTTGCATGTGGCTCCAGCACCCTTTTCTTCACTGGTACTACTTAACAACGTGGCTCGCCGGTGCGGAAATAAGTCGCAACTCGATTACACCCTCTCTCTCTCTCTCTCTCTCTCTCTCTCTTTCTCTTTCTCTTCCGACTTTCTTCATTCTTCAATTTTTCGTTTACTTATTTACTTTGGCGATAGTCGCTCCGTCCAAACGGAGAAAACAACGTGGATCATATTTGCGAGTAGAAAAAGCCCGTCGCCTACGCTAAGCTCGATCGTATATATGTATATATATATATATATCACGGGACTCGCATAATACAACTCGCGTAGGATAGCGATTAGAAGGAGAAGAGAAGAAGGATGATGATGATGATGAGAGGATGGGACGAGAGCGGGAGAGACAATCATCCAAGCGTGGCGCTGAAGTTAGAGCCGAAACTAATAATCCGCGTGCGTGTCCTTTGTTTTCGGAACAATCGTAACTCTAGCTGACGATGTTATACGCCACGGTGTATTCATGACGATGGATGGACAGTGGCAGAGCACGTGGTGGTGGTAGTTGTGGTGGTGGTGGTGCGCGACGTAGCATGAGAATCCGTGGAAGCACGTTCGCGTCGCAGTGGCGTACTTCGCGAGAGAATACTTGTGAGAAGATGGACGTAGGTTCTAATCGAGTAGGAAGCTTCGCGAAAGCTCGGAAGCGTTTAGGAGAGAACAAAGTTTCCTTGGGAGACACTACGAACGATCAACTCGAATTTAGATCTCGCTGTAATTCTCCTCGACGACTATGGTAGTATAGCGTGTCGGTGTCGCAACGTCTTCAAAATATTTCTCTGCTTTAATAGGTTTCTTTGGAACGGTTTATTTGCGGATGACAATCCGTCGTCCAATATAATAAAATAAAATATGAAAAGTTATTTATCGGGATACGTTATTCGAGATATTTGTACGCCAATGAGTTACGGTACAATAACGTAGCACACACACACACACACGTACGTACGTACGTACATATGTCATCATAGAAGGATATAACCGTATATCTAGCTGGTACACGTCGATGAGAGTCGTGTGCACATAGTTCGGTATGCGAGAGTCGACATAAGCTTCCGATAATCGTGCCCGGGACAATCGTCGTCACTCGACACTAGGATAGAGAACTCGAGGATACGAAAAGGAAATCAATCGACTCGTAGCGAAACTATACGACGAGTCGCGATACGAATCTTCTCTTATCCAACGAGAGAACGAGAGAGAAAGAGAGGAGAGACGCGGAGGAGGAGGAGGAGGAGGAGGAGGTATCATCCAGAGAGAATAGTAGAGATAGAGCAATATGGATAGGATAAAAGAAGGGAACGATTAAAAGCGATCCCTCTCCCACGCGACAGGGACGTACCGAGCGGTCGAAATTGGCCGGGTAGTCAAGCGGAAAATCGGGCCGCGCCCCCTCGGCGTGGCTTTTGCCGCCTGAATAATTTATTCCGAAACGCCCGAACTCTGCCGGCGGCGACGTCGACGACAGCGACGTCTTTAAACTTCCTCCGCCTTTTGACTCTCTCTCTCTCTCTCTCTCTCTCTCTCTCTCACTCGTTCACTCACTTTGCCTCCGCAGAAAGAGAGAAGAGCCGAAAAGGGACGTCAAGAGACGAAGGGAATATGCTGGAAGATGTTCCTTCGAGGATGTCTTTGATGGTACAGAAGAGACAGAAGGTATCGATTGAAGGAATCGATACAAAGCGAGAAAAGCGCGGGATTGCGAAAAGAACGGGTTTCTCCCGAACGACTCCTCGATTTTTCTTAAACGTTATCGGAGATCGTTTCCAAACGGTAGAAATTCACTGAATTCTTCCTCCAATACCATTTTCCCGCGTTACGTATATAACGCTCCCTTATCGCCCGACAAGATTTCTCTCGAAGCCAAAGTGGTTTCTTTTCCTGTGTGGGTTGGAAAAAAGGTTGTGCTGCGCTTCGGATTCGGAAGGACGTCTATTACGGGGAGAATATTCCTTGAGGAAAATTTCCTTCGACTTAACAATTTCGAGAGATTTTTATCGGTCTCCGCGCGTTTACATCCTCCTTCCTATTACCATTCGTAAGAGCTAACGCGCACGGAGAAATGTTACATCGCAGAAGCTCATGGGTGGCTATCTATAGAAACTGAGTGTAACCGAATAGAATCTTGATGTCACTCAAGGGTGACAAAACTCATTAATACCGATCTGCTTAATGCCCTGCCTCGTGTTCGGCATTAATCTGCTTAAAAATACCTGTACGACGACTCACCTACCATTTTAGCTCATCCGTGTCGACTTATTTTGTGTTTTAGCCAAACGCAAACTTTTAATGTGCATATACCTAACGACAGACATTTTTTATTTAGACAGACGACCATTTCAATTCTTGCGCAGCAAAGTCGTCCTGAAATATTCTTTTATATCGTATATATTATATATTCGCGCGTCAGTTATTTCGCTTATCAAAAATTCTTAGAATGCAAAAAGACGCGAAGCAAAACCACGTCGTTCCTTCTCACATGTTAGTCCCGTTATCCTCGATATGCAACGCGTTCTATCTCTACCAAGCTTGTGCCGACAATACGTATGCACGTATGCATATGCGTATGCGTATAGTATGTTGTATATATTTCTGTAGCAGAGGTCCCACATATTCTGCCTTATGCGAAGCAGATGTCCATAATCTTTTTCCACGGTAAGACCGAGCGTTATGAGTTTCTTTTATTCGATTCAGAGTATCATATCGTATAGAAAAACAAAAAAAAAAAAAAAACAAAAAAAAAGAAGAAGAAAGAAACGTTTGCAAGCGAATTTGTTGAGCGTCGTCGCAGAAACATGCTTTGTCCTTTGTTTCCTTCTTTTTTTTTTTTTTTTTTCCTTCCTCTCTTTTCAAAATGTTAAAAAAATGTTATACGTTGAACGACAGAGTAATTATTTTCGTTATCGTAGAAAGATTTTTGAGGGGATTACGTCGCGTTTATTCTTCTTCTTCAAGTATTCGTTGGTAACGCGAGATCGTTAAAGCTGGCGGAAATTCCGTGGCAAAAAGCTTCGGCAACGCGGAAACTCATTAACCACGTTCGAGGAAAGTGGCCGAACGGCTTTGCGAGAGAGCATGAACGACGATAGACGAGCTCGAACGGAACGAGCGCGGCCGTGATAAAAGTACGACGAGCATCTAGATGTGTGTGTGTGTGTGTGCGCGCGTGCACGCGTACGAAAGACTTATGGCTCTACGGGGATCATCAATTTTCGTCAATGTGCTTATGGCTTGCGTTAACACCGATAAACCCGATCAAATCGACGTCATTAGATATCACATAGCGTAGGTATCGTTATTGATTCGATAAAATTGTATAATATACGTAAATAATCGGACGATCGAATTGGGACACACTCGCGAACGTGTGTTTGAAACTCTATGGGGGAGAGGGAAGGGTGGATATATATTCGCCATCAATATTTCCACGTGGTCGCGCCTGTCATTAGAGAATAGAAGGAGCATTAGTCTTATTAGAGATTCCTTGTCCTGTCGCGTTTAAGAGTTCGAGACAGTAGAGAATACTACTTACCGTTAATTGGTTGAAACCTTGCCAAGGGATCCGAGAATTGTCGAAGTCTGTCCGTCACGTATTGCGGGGACTCCCCGTTCTAAAAAATCAAAAGGAAAATCGTTGTTTAATGCGCGAACCTTGTGTCAGTCCGGGTGTTTTGTTGTTCTTATTAAAGGAAAGAGGATTTAACGCCGGGATCGAAAATACTTCCATCGATGTTACTCGTACGGTGGGAGGGGGGAAGGTGGCAGCGAACATGGATTTAAATTAAATCGAGTAGCTATATTTCAGCGTGCAATTACGTTGTTCGCCAAGTGCTACCAACCACGTGGACAAAAAGTACTTCCAACGTGTACGCCACTCGAGTATATAATCTTTTAGAGAATCGGGTATAAATTGGTAACTCTAAAATTGCACGGTTCCTCGGGCGTACGGACAATTTGCAACTTTTAACTAATTGAAAATTTTCGTCGGCGTCCACCTGGTAAACGCGTTCAACCGAATTATCAACGATTTCGTACAGTACGTTAAATATGATGGGCGATTTTCGAAAATATATTTTATATCTTTAGAGGAAGTAGGCGTTGACGGCTACGCTAACGCTAATTTTAAAACAAACTACTTTCAAAGCGTTCGAATAAACAATGAAGTATTCGTGCTCTCTCGGTCCCCTCTTTCCCGCCTCCAAAAAGAAAAAAGAAAAAAAGAAAAGAAAAGAAAAGAAAAGAAATTACTACAAATTTAGGGACGACGTTCGACCTTTTTTTTTTTTTTCCCTTCTCTCTTCTTCGGTTTTGCCTTCCCCCCTCGACCCCCCCATCCTTTCGAAAACTTTCCGTCTCTAAGCATTTTACGATCCTAAGGTAAAATTGTTTTGACTTGGCACTTTTGACGCTGACTGCCTCCGCTATCCGGCCGATGATTCTCCGGGGCCTATCGCTGACTCGAAAATGGGGAAAAGAATGTTGTTGAATTTTGTGAAAAGAGAAAAAAAAGAAAGAAAGAAAGAAAGAAAGAAAAAAAATCTATCGAGCGAGCCGACATCGTCGTAAAACGGATCCTCGTCAACCATTACGATCGACGAGCGACGACGTTAAATATATTTTCGTCTCTCTCACTCGCTCTTTAAAGTGTCTCTTGACCGCGACGTCGTGGATATTAAAGACGGCGGATCGATATATACGTTTTCCTTCGTCGCTTTCATAATTCTATTTCTCCCAAAAGGTACACCCCCGACGTCGCGCGTTAAAAATACCACCATATAATTTACGAGACGTTACCATTGAACGGCCGTCGGTATCGCGGCCGTCGTTAAATGGAATCATCGCTTTCGTTACAAGCGGATCATGCTTTTTACGCTGCGATCTTTATGAAGTAAGGGCGATAACGCTTCGAATTTCAAAACACTCGCGAGATAACTAATATACGGATTAGTCTCCTTATACTTCAAGCCCAAGCGTTTGAAAAAAGAAAATTGACATTGTCTCTAAAAACTACGATTGTTTATATTTAACGTACGTAAAACCCCGAAAAGGGGGACACCGAAATTGCCTAAACTTTCGTCACTCTGTTCCTTCATCCATCCACAACGGAAGCGTGTTATCACTCTCGAATTGATATCGCGAGTATATAACCGAGGCGACGTTTGACGAAGTTCGAACTCTCGAAACTCCATCTTGAAATTGGGTCATTGCGTGCACATCGAGTTTAATCGGAGTAGCATAGATGTGCGTACGCGTCATCTTAATCGACTCCTCGCCTTGAGATATATCCACGATATATTAACTTTCTATCTGTACCGATCGATACGGAGCCCCGAGTTAATCGGTTCGAACGAATACACCAACTCGAGACGAATTCGCACGCGAACGAATATATTTCACGATGGAAGTATTCGAAGCGTTAATGATCGCGTTAGATCGCATTCCCGGTGATCGAACCGACGAAATAAAATTTATCGATGATTTTAGAAGTGATCGAATAGGCCAAACTCGAGCAGACTTCTTATCGGAGATTCGTAGTAGCACAAACGAAAAGATATTTTGGTGGCGACGACCGACGGATAGCACGAACGAGGAAGGAAGATAAAGGAGGGAGGGAGGAAGGGAGAGGGAGAGAGAGAGAGAGAGAGAGAGAGACATCTTCGACGATATTTAATGAATATTTACGCAAACGAGTAATATATAATACTCTTCCGCGCGACTTACTTCTCGAAAACATCGTAAACACCGAATTATACGTCGGCACGTCTCGATGACGACTCGTTACCGAACGGCGATGAGAATGGTGGTAACTTTTCGATGGCGATGGTAAACGTAAAATCGAGCGACTCGTCGTAATCTAAAGATGCAGACGAAAACTTTTGAGAAGCATCGAGAAGAGACAAAAGTTATGCGAGTAGTGGTTGCCATGGGACGATATTTCTTTGGTTATTGGCAGCCAGTGTTCGCTACAAACAATATATATTCTACGAGCGTACATATTTATACACGTGCACATATATATATGTGTGTGTACGTGTGTTGCTAGTTGTGAATACGAAACGATCAAGGACGTAAGCGGAGGAGAATCGTTGATTTATTTAATATCGTCGAAAAACGTCGTGCTCGTTAATGTCTTACGAAGTTTCGACGTTCGACGTTGCTCGAGCCAAGCGCAAGTCATCGGTATAATTTCGGTGTCGTCGTATCGAGCGCGATTAAGAAAGATTTTTCTTTTTTTTTTTTTTTTTTTTTTTTTTCTTTTTTTTTTTTTTTCTTTTTCTATTCTAATTTCGTCGAAAGGACGTCTTTCGAGCTTAACCTCGCGGGGAACTCGTAGCGAGATTCGCTTATCGAGGGAAGGTCGGACCGATGAATCGACCGTGGGCTTAGGCTCGCTTTTAAGGCTAATCGATGGACTCAGACATTCGCGAGAGAAACGTATACGAAGAGGAAGAGAGAAAGAGAGTATATCGTATAAGTATAACAATTTCATTCGAAACAAAACGAGTATGACTCGTCCATCGAGAAAATTGGACACTCTTATTTAATATAGACATGAAATACTATATAACTATATCGCGGCCTATAGGAAGGATGAGATCATCGATACAATGCCTATCGACTCGATTGTAAGCGATTAACTGTGGTCGTAGCCATTACCAAAAAGCCGATCGTGCGCGTCCCAGTGCCTCAACCAAAAGCGAAATCGGCCGATGCTCGATATAACGGGGATAAAGATAAAATATGAATGGGATGGGTGAAACTTGTCGATAGGAGACAACATGTTGGACGACGTCGAATCACGCCCAGTGTCAACCCCCCTTTAACGTTACCCGTTCGTTTCAGCAAGATTTTCCTTGACAATTTCTCCTATCTCCTTCAATTTTCAACCAAGCCATCGGTTATCGATAGCTGACAATTCCACAAATCGGATTATAATATGAAAAAGGAAAGAAAACATTTCCTTCGATAATATCGACGATGACGTTACATTCCCCCTTTACATCCCATGTAAGCAATATAATCGAACGTTAAGTAATATAAATTACTTCGAAAAAGATTCGTTTTTTTTGCCCTTTAACGGCAGCATCGTTCTCTTCTATGCAACGAAAAAACAACACACACGTGTGGGACACGTGCAGCTCGCTCAACGGTCAGGCGGTCTAATGGTTTTTGACCTACGACAGCATTAAGTGTATATTATCGTTTTTTTTTTTTTGTTTTTTCTTATGAATGTAAAAAGGGTTGTCTCTCTCTCTCTCTCTCTCTCTCTCTTTCCCTCTGTATCTATTTAGTGGGCTGTTACGAAGACGACCACATAGCGAGTCACGGTAATGACGTTAACCCGTGTGGCTGCGTAAAAAAAATCTCACACCACAACTCAAACGCTTTCGACATTATTCTACACACCCCGACGTCGTTCTTTCGCGCAATATAACGGAGAAATAACAATTGCAATACATAGCCGTACTAAGAGGTAGCTGGAAATAAATTTTCAAGGGATAATCGATCGTTCGAGTCTTGTCAGGTTGGTGAAATAGTTTACGAAAGATCAGTTAAGCGTGGCTTGGGCGAGAAGGCAGGCAGGCAGGCATGCAGATAGATAGATAGATAGATAGATAGATAGAGAGAAAGAGAGAGAGAGAGAGAGAAAGAGAGAAAGAGAGAGGAGTATGCGAAAATCACGTCGGTAATTTTAGGTGAGCGTCGAAAATTGTGTATACGTCTACGGAGGAAATCGTGGTAAGGACGAAAGTGAGAGACAAATTGAGCTTTGAGGCTTTGTAAAAGCGACGTGCCTTACTGAAAGCGGAAAGAAGATTCCTGAGCGACCACAGGAATTTCGCAGGAAACACTCGGCGATTTCACGTTGGGCGGGCTCGTGCTCTCTCCAAAGAGAAAGAGAGAGAGAGAGAGAGAGAGAGAGAGAAAGAGAAAGAGAGTGAGAGAGAAAGAGAGGACATGCCACTTTGGGATTCTTCTACGAGAGGATTACACAATGAAATATATTTCCCTCTCGCGTCTTTTGCCCGCACCTCCTCTCCCTCGATGTCGGCTCACCCTCGCTAAATATAAAGCGTCGGACCGATTCGAGGAGCGAGCAGTCACAAATCACAATGCTCGTCGCGAGAGACCAAACGAAGGGAGGCAAAGGAAAAATTCTCTTAGCTTTCTTCTCTCCTCCTCCTCCTCCTCCTCCTCCTCCTTCTTCTTTCCTCCCCCCTGTTCCCCCTCTCTTCCCGACGACAAAGACGACGGGACTTATCGTAAAGGCAAACGCGAATATTACCTACGCGGACCTCGACGATCGATTAACCCCGCTTCAACCCTCTTGGATCGTTATCAAGAGAAGACCCTTCTTCTTTTCTTTTCTTTTGAAACCTCTTTTTCCTCTCTAAAAGTGTATATTTCGTACGGATCGATATATGGGGTTCGTCGTTCGGTCGGTATGCCATATTAGATACTATTCGTATTTTGATTCATGCGTTCCAAATATCGTCTCTCTCTCTCTATCTCTATCTCTATTTCTTTGGATACGTTATATCATTTTCGTATAAAATAAAATAAAATAAAATGAAATGAAATGGGTTAAATGAGAGAGAAGGCGGGGGGGGAGGGGTTGGAAGGAGGAGAAAGGAGGAGAAAGGAGGAGGAGGAGGAGGAGGAGGAGGAGGAGAAAGAAAAAAGAAAAAAAAAGACGAGAAGATCGTGGTCGTTGTTAATTCGATGCAATACGGATTTTATACGTCGTCAAAGTAATAGCACAAGTAGTTATTCCTCCGTCTAATGGAAATCGCAAAAGGGAGAATAAATCGGAAAAGGGAAACGCACTACGCAAAGTGGTTCGTTCGATCTCGTAAACTTTCATCTTTGCTGCTACGTCGTGGATTCTTCGCCGGGGATTCATGAGGCGATATACGCGGTTGCTGCACTCTCAGACGCAAAGCGTATCATTCCGATTTCTTCTTTTATTGTCTGTCTCTCGTCTCTCTCTCTCTCTCGTCTCTCTCTCTCTCTCTCGTCTCTCTCTCTCTCTCTCTCTCTCTGTCTCTCTTTCTTGATCCATCTTTCGGTCGAGTGTCAAGAACGCTCCCGCGTTTCTGAAAAGATAGACGACAAGGAATCGGGCAGCTTTTATCGTAAAGTAGGATGAGTTAACCGCCGTGCAGAGTAAAATGCCGGCTTTAAATAAGCACGATGTTTGCTCTCGTAGATAGCACTACGGCCTCAATGTTGGAGGTCGGCTACTCTCTCTCTCTCTCTCTCTCTCTCTCTCTTTTATTCTCCTTTCCTTTCTGACACAGCAAACGAGGCATCTTTTCTGATTAATCTTCTTCCTTCTCATTTTCTTTTTTTTCTCTTTCCTTTTCTTTTTTTTTTTCCCCTCCTCTTTTTTACGTCCTTCGTAATACAACGAGAATCATAACGTTCCTCGTCACGAAATGCATGACGATCGAATGATCGTTAAAAATCGATTGAAATGCACAAGTATCGCGACGTATAGGTCGAGAGATTTCTCGAGAGACGAGCACTCCTCTCTTCGCTCTCTTAGGATGTTGAATACGTAAGAAGAGAGAAAGAGAGATTGAGAGAGAGAGAGAGAGAGAGAGAGAGTAACGAGGAGTCTCTTTCAATCCGAGAATAGTCCGAGGCGACGCCACATATAGAATGCGTCGAGTACAAATAGAGGAATATGGGAAGACGGATAAAATGTGTACGGGGTGTTTAGTGGCCCGCGGAGTGTAGGAATGAATGAGAGAAAGAAGGCGAGAGATCAGAGGGCGCGACGCCGATTACCACTCCAGATTTCCCCCAAAGAGGTCGGACGGGTGAGAAGATAAAGAAGAAGAAGAAGAAGAAAAAAAAGATCTTCCTTCTCGATCACCGATCTTCCTTCTTTTCTTTTTTCTCCTTCGAAGAAAAAGAAAAAGAAAGGAACTATATCAGAGAAAAAGTGTGAGAGAGAGAGAGAGAGAGAGAGAGAGAGAGAGAGAGAGAAAGAGAAAGAACATGCGGACGAACGAAAAAAGTAAAAAATCGATCATATTGTCTTAAATTGTTGTGACACGTTTTTTCTTTTTGTTTTTTTTTTTTTTTGTTTTTTGTTCATTTACAATCAAATTATTTCAAACGCGACATTATTTCGATCAGATAAACAAATCGAGAGATTTTTTTTCCGGACGATATTTGAACGATCCCACTGCGATCGTCGGTAAAAGGAAAATAAACGGATACTCTCCGTGGTTTTAACTGCAACGAAAGTAATGGCATCGGTGTGGATACGAACGCTCACCTTACATATCTCTCTCTCTCTCTCTCTCTCTCTCTCTCTCTCTCTCTCTCTCTCTTTTCTTCCTTCCTTTTCCTTTCTTATTGGTTTCCAATACTTCTTGCCAAAAACGATAAAGATCGGCCACTTTTGCGGTGAATTCGTTCGCAAGCATACCCCGATAAAAGGGTAAACTCAATAAAGTTCACGAATTGACATACGAAAAAAGTATCTCGCCGTGATATACGCTTCGTCTTTTTTTCGAAAAATTTGATCTAACCGATACGCTCGATAAATATTTTCTATTGATACCGTTTCGAATGTAAACAAAAAAAAAAAGAAGAAAAATAGACAACAACTGAAGAGTTTAACCGATAGATCGAGATATTTGTTTCATTTACGTACCATATTTTCCATAGACGAATGATCCTGCGAACCGGAAGATCGATTGCCCTGGAGCAAGGCTTCCAAGCTTTCGATGTATTCTATTGCATTTCGAAGTATCTCCACTTTCGGCAAACGTTGATTCGGATTGTTGCTCGTTCTTCGTTTCAAAACTTCGAACGCCTCGTTCACCTGCAATACGATCGTTAGTATCAACGAAAATACAAATTAATCGAAGTTAACAAGTGTCCGATAGGAACGATCCGTTCTCGAATGGCAAACCGAACTATCACGCGATGATATTAAATAGGCTCTCGCACGAAATTATTCCCCATTTCGGAGCCGTTTTATTTTAATGGCCAATAAACGTCGGCAAATGTTTTCTTTCTATCAAACACCTTGGATGTGCTACGTAAACGTTTACTTTCAAAGCTACATTCATATTTACATACATACATACATATATATATATATATATATATATATATATATATATATATATATATATATATATATATGGATGTAGGAAAAATCATACATAGGATAAAGAGGTGGAGAAAATTTTGAACGAGGGAAAACTGATATCCATCTTTCATCGTAATATCTTTTAGAACGTTTTCTTACTCATGGATTAAACTGGAAACGATCCTTTTATATTTATCCAATTTTAACGCGAGATAGATATCAAAGTTAATCGATATTCGTCAAACACGTATAATCGCATTTTTCCCCCTTTCTCTCTCTCTCTCTCTCTCTTTCTCTCTCGCTTTTATTTTGGATCTCTGGATGTATACGTTTGAAAGCTTCTTAAAGTTTATCGTAATCCTCGCATGGATTACTTCGAGTCAATTAGTTCGGGCGAGGGAGGCACTCTACGGTCAAAATTGCGTTTGGCCGAGTTGTTGGAAGTTGAGTGTGGTTAATTGGATAACCGGCGCAATGAAATTCGATCTCGGATGAGATCTTCCGACGACGGTCTCTTGATTAATTAACAAATTCGTTCGAGTATATATATATATATATATATATATATATATATATATATATATATATACGTCCGTTTAGCCGAGTAATTATCGGTACGTAAGGGATTTATTATATCGATTCGGACAAATTTGTACTAGGATAATAACTTTAACCGATCGATTGAAATACGAATCGATACGAACGATACAGACCTTTCTCAAGCGTCTTCTTTCGCGCAAGGTGGCAGCTTTCCTACGGTCGACGGTAACGGTTTTCTTTTTACAAGCCTTGCAAGCCCAAAGCAGGCATCTCCGTGGCCCGTGAGGCGATCCCGCGTCCAATACGTGCGGATGTGGCACGTGCTCGATCGTTTCGCTCTCATTCGTTTCCTCACCGTCCGCCGATGGCGATTCGAGATCCGCGGAGGCGTCAGCGGATACAACCGACGAAGCATCGTCCGAGTCTAGGATGTATCGAGATTGTGTCCTACTTTCAACAAAATTTTACCCATTACCCATGATGTCTCTCGGTTACCAATACCCATACATCATTGATACTTATCGAGCTATATTATATATATATATATATATATATATATATATATATATATATATATATGTGTCAAGAGAGGAAGAAAAAGAAAAAGATCAAAGGGAAGATAATAACACGTGTAGGACTCGCGATGAAAATGCTAGTTAAGATATCGCAAATAAACGTTGCCGAATTCTTGCCTTAATCATCCTTTAGTTATCGCTAGCCGGTAGTTAATAATGGATCCACGTGCGTAAGTCTGTCAGAAAACAGTTTCCGCGATTGGAATCGTTCCAGGTGGTCGTTCCTAAGTTCTATACGCCATAAACCATCTACTTTACTCTATGTACACTTCGATACGTAAAAGCCGGGAGCTGGGGGTAAAGGGATGAAGGGAGAGATAGATAGAGAGAGAGAGAGAGAGAAAGAGAGATTCGTTTTAATACGAGACAAAGCAAAGATGGAGGAAAAGACATAGGGAGGGGAGAACGGGCGGAAAAAAGGAAAAACAAAGAGAAGCAAGCTCGAGGTACGAGGTGAAAATGGTTTAATGCGCTTTAAAGCCGTCGTCGCATTTTCGTTTAAAATACAGACTTTCGGACTTCGATTTCAACGGCACACCGATAAATGTGTCACTCGTACGTTCTAACCGAGAGAAAGTGATAGATCACCCTGCCGGGACTCTGAGCCGGCGACCGAACTTCTTCTTCTTCTTCTTCTTCTTCTTCTTCTTCTTCTTCTTCTTCTTCGAAATAAGATCGCGCGCGCGCACGCGCGGAGGTTGAAACTACTCCTCGAGAAAATCGAAGGATGTCTTCTCCCCCGAAACATTTTTGTTAAATCATTCGTTCGATATTTGTTCGAACCCGTATTCGTACCCTTGTTTTTCTTTTTCTTTTTTTCTTTTTTTTTTTTTTTCTCAAACACCGTTACGTGATTATGTGCGTTGGCTCTTTAAAAAACAAAAAATAAAAAAAAATAAGAAAAAAGAACGACGAATACCGATATTAAAATCAATTACATCGTCATTAACAATTCCATCGGATCAGTGTAACACTCGCGGCACGCGGGGTTCGTTTTCTCTTTTTCTTTTCTTCTTCTTCTTCTTCTTCTTCTTCTTCTTCTTCTTCTCTTCCTTTTCCTTTTTACCTCTTCCTTCTTTCTTTTAAACGAAAGCAAACGCGTAAACACCACCAACGGCTACTTTATCGTGTAAACACGGCGCAGTCGAAAAAGTTTTAACTTTTTTTTTTTTTTTTTTTTTTTTTTCCCCCACGGAAGTAAAAACTCGCGCGCGTTACGAACGTGTAATTACGTGGAATCACGCTAACTTTTCCATTATGCACTTGACACAGAATCGAGAAAAGCATATAACGTACTTCGTCGTAAGCTAAGCGCCTTATTCTACGTCACGCGATCGCGTCTCGAGAGAGAGATCGGTCTTTGACTTTGATCGCGTCAAAAAGTGCTCTCTCTCTCTCTCTCTCTCTAACTCTCAAACTTCCTTTTCTCATCTCAAAATTTTCCTTATCTCTTTATACCTTTGTTTAATCCTACTTATTGTTCCGATTAAAACCTAAGCCCGACAATTTTGATTTCTTTTAATAAAACGAAAGATAGGAAAGTACATTCCATTGGACTATCTTTCTCTCCCTCTCTCTCTCTCTCTCTCTCTATATATATATATATATATATATATATATATATATATTATTCTTTTTCACCTGACGTTTTCATGACGAAAGTGAGCCGAGCTGACCGACGCCAAACTGTTATCGGCATTGACGTTCCTCATCTGTCGTTCCTCCGTTTCTCTTTTGCTAACGTAACTCGGAAGATACTCGTTATCCGTGGACGCATATATGTGCCTATGGCGATGATGATGATGATGATGGTGATGTAGATGATGATGTCGATAACTGTCGTAACTCGACCTGCTGGTTACGCTATCGTACGCGTACGGGACGGTATCGGTTACGAGGGTCATCATTTCAAGTCCAACTTGTATCACAAAAATCTTTTTTTCCACGTTATATACGTCTTCTTATATTACTAATTATATACACACACGTATATATATATATACATACATGTATATACATATATATGTATATATATATATATATATACATGTAATCTTTTTTTAATCGATTTGTATACCTACTACTCAAACTTACTCATCGTGAATAAGAGAAATAGAAAAAAATTGTTGATATTACTCCAAATCCTTTGACAAATCCCTCGGTAGTGTCAATCTTTCACTCATTCATGCGTTTAACTATTCCTTCTCGAGCATTAAACGCGTAACATTAGATATATACGTGCGTATATATATATATATATATATATATATATATACACACGTATGTATATATATGTATATATAAATATATCCAACGACTCGCATATGAAATTCTTATCACTCACAGACTTCACAGTACTTTTTATTTGTCGAACGTCAACGCGCATCAACGAACTCTCATCGTTAACTTTCCGATGATATTTCTTGTTTAGCTTCGTATCGATATCGAAAATAAAAGAAGCATTACGACGAATGCGCGATCGTCACGTCACGGTAGGTGTTATCGAACGAACGTACGAGAATGAACGGTCGAAGAGAGTCGACGGACGAATCAATCAAACTATCTCGACCGAAATCACTTTTTTTTTTTTTGACGATTTTATTTGATCGTGGAAAAACGTGTTCTCGATCTCGGCCGATCCCTCAAAACACACCCGAAATCCTTGGAGTCGGAGATCAGAGTGAAGCCTTCAGCATTTTCGAGCACTTAGTGTCTCCGCCAGGCCACATGGTTTTGTCTCCGTGTGTGTCTCTCTCTCTCTCTCTCTCTCTCTCTCTCTCTCTCTTTCTCTTTCTCTCTCTCTCTTTCTTACTCATTCTCTTTGCTTTCGGCACAGCGTGCGTATCACATACCTACATAGATATCTACGTATATGTATGTTACAAGACACATACAATCGCGAGTTTTACGCGTTTGCATGTGCGTTGGTCACACCCAGTGTTACTATTTTTGAATACACGTCGGCCAATTGCGACCCGGGAAAATCATCTTAGACACACCGTCGTCACGCCTCCAAACTGTCATAGATGCATGAGTTTGGCAGGGCTACTTTGTGGGGTGTGGTTTAATTATTAATAAGAGTATTTTATATACGAGATAATCGATATAATATGTATCGATCAACCGATATAATCGCCATCTCTTCGATCACGATTAAAGACCTGTTGATCCAAAGGTTTGACCATATACATCTATGTCGGGAAGAAGCTTAATTTTTTAAATTATTTAACTGTTTCTAACTGACAACTTTTTCGATGCGATGACGAATCGAGAGAGAGAGAGAGAGAGAGAGAGAGAGAGAGATTCGTTCTCAAGAAACTACGTGTCCAACTTGTCCGATATTTTCCTTCGACATTTCTTGTCCGCCGTTCATTTTTCACAATCCCACCATCTTGGTCGATCGAAACTGTTCTAAATACTTGAGACGCACCATCAAGGATATATATATATATCACGAAGAATCATCATTTATCACTTTCGACGCCTTCATAGTGCATGCAACCAGCATTACCCTGTTCACGGTTCTTCTTCTTCTTCTACTTCTTCTTTTTCTTCTTGAAATATCATCGTTTCAAAAATTTCCTTATCGCGAGGCTATATATCTCACCTCAGACACCGACAAATGAGATAGAGAGTGGATATCCGTTTTGAAAGATTATTCTCTTCGCGAAGTACAATGGATAGAGATTGCAAAAGAAAAAACGTGGAACGATTATTTAAATTGCTAAAAAAAATATATATATATATTATACATACATATATATATATATATATATATACATAATTATTGTATTAAAATCGAGAGAGAGAGAAAGCTAGTTTTACGACCAACTCGATTACGCAAACCCATTCGATAAACGTATTTAATTTTAATTCAGCGTGAAAAGTTCCTAGGACAAACGAGGAAAGAAAAGAAAGGAAAAGGGAATAGAAACAAAAAATTAAAAAGGAAAAAGCAATTAACGAAAAATTCACGACTGAAGAGGCCGAGGTTGGAAAGCTCCGACGCGTTTAACCTAATTTTGATTCGAAATTAAATCCAACGTCGTATACGAGCTAGCGTCCTCGCTCGCCTGCGATCGTCCTAACGCGATTTCTCTTAATTCTCGTAGAAAATTAAATCCATATCTCTCTCTCTCTCTCTCTCTCTCTCTCTCTCTCTCTCTCTCTCTCTCTTTCTCTTTGTCTGTCTCTCCCTATCTATCTCTGTCTCCGTCTCCGTCTCTGTCACCCCTTTTGCCGAGGAAGATGGGTGGTTGTAGGAGGTTGAAGAGAAACGCGAGATAGAAAAGGTAATACTCGAAGATGGCAAGTCCGTCGCGTTGAGTTAAAGGGACGGATAGAGCGAAAGAATGGGAGAAGAAAGTGAGAGAAGTACTTCTTTTCCGGCCCTCTCTCGTAGGATCACACTTGAACGATAACCCGATAACCCGTAAAGATAGTGCTTCTTTATATTGTTGGAACGAAGCGTCTACGTCAAACGCCTCTTTGCATTTTTGCACCTTGTGATGGATCGGTCGGTATAGTACGGCTCCATTAAGAAATAATTAATCACTCCGACTATCTTATACGGCCCTTTTTCCTTTCCTTTTCCTCGCTTTTTTCTTTTTCCTAACGAAAGGAAAAAAGAAATGGGAGAGAAGTATGGACACGGAGCAAGTTTAATTAAGAGAGATAAAGATAGAGAGTGAGAGAGAGAGAGAGAGAGAGAAGGTTGATACGGAATGTTAATTATTTTCAACTCTTAGTTTTATTACTTGATGATCACGATGGTGAAATGAATTTTGCTGTTCTCCCGGTCGACGAAATATGTTTAAATCGGTAAGCGAGAATATATAGGAGCGAGAGGTAACGTCGGAAATTCTTGGCAGCTTAAAACTAACTCTCCCACGTAGGTGTAGGATCGTATCGCATTAATGCCGGACCAACGGCAGCTCATCGATATTCGAAGGACAGTTGAAACACGCGTCGTCCATAAACTCGCAAAGCCGTACCTACCGAAGTGATAAGAGAAGAAGATCAACGGAATATCGTCCGACATAGGTATACTTTGTAACAAACGGGGATTTAATTTTTCAAATCGGACTTGCGTGATATCGAACGTATATAAAGAGGGGGTGGTAAGGGTTGACAAATATATGTATGTATGCATGCATATATGTATAGATATGCGCTACGTGACTTCTTGTACTCGAAGAGATAAGCTCACGCATCAAAGTATACATTATATATATATATATATATATATATATATATATATATATATATACATATATATATATATATAAGATGTAGGTTAGAAGAAGACAGCGACTACGTATAGTTCTAGATTCGGTAGGCGAAGGGGTAGTCCTTTCTTCGTCGCTTACCCGCGCGCTCGCAGCAAACATAGATACCGCACGGTGTACTCATACATAGAAAAGCTGGACCTCGTGGTGGTTCGGTGGAGTTCGGATACGCTCGGTGGCGGGAACGAGGACGGAGAATGGTGGAAAGCAAAGAGTACGGTGGTTAGAAGGAACGAGACAGAAAACGGGTCACTCTCTCTCCTCCTTTCAGGATTCGGCTGGCTGGGATACCTATGTACATCTGCCAAAGCCGAAAGTTCACGAGAGGGCAATGCCTCGCCCACTTTTATGGTGGGACCGGGAGAAGACGTGCGCGCGCGCACCGCTTACATCCGAGAAAGGAAGAGGTGGAGGGTGGGAGGGAGGGAGGGAGGGAGGGAGGGAGGGAGGGTAAGGCTAGGGAACGGAAGAGGAAGGAAGGAGTGTTACGGAGCAAAGCGAACCCCCCTTTGACGTGTCGCCGCTTTACATCGAGACTTCTTCGATATCCTTCCGAGAACGGAAGAGAGAGAGAGAGAGAGAGAGAGAGAGACAAAAGAGAAAAACACGGGGAAAGAGCCGGAGGATAAGAGAGTACGGGAAGAAAAGGGAGTTTCGGAACGCAAATACACTCGAAAGGAAGCGGAGATCCACTCGATTTCGTTCCTCGTATCGACCGTCTTATCTTCGCGAGGTAATACGCGGCAAAGGTCAAAGTGAAACCGATGAGAAATAGAGAGACATAGAGAGAGAGAGAGAGAGAGAGAGAGAGACACACTTCCAAAGTCCCATTCCATACACATTAAAATCTTTCCTCTCGATCGATCTCGATACATCGACTCGATAAATCTTGTCTTTCTTAGTAGAAACCTAACTCCTAGAATCGATGCGGAATGGATAGATACTTTACTTTAAAACCTCCGGTCGACTGGTTTTGTCGCTCATCGTTTCTGCTTAGTTTACTCCCAGAAAATACGAAACTCCGTCAACGAAATTGACTTAAGAGAGCGGAGGTGGAAGACCACGCGCCAGACGGGCCTGTTATCAGGGTAGCATACGTCTAGGGGGCTTACCGTCGTTGTTGTATCCAATATATAAAAATCTCTCTTAGCTAATTTACTACCCCAAGGATTGCAAAATTTATCTTTGCCAATTTGCGATGCCGACAACCAAGAGAAATATAAATATCCTCGTTAATTTCGCCACGTCCTTGTTTTTTCTCTTCTTCCCTTTTTTTCCTTTCTTCTTTCCCTTTCCCACCCTTTTTTTTTTTTTTTTTTTTAACAATTTGTCTTTATTCATCGTCGGATTGGAATCGATTCGATATCGTCATACCTACGTCCATCGAGCTCTCTTTCGACGATAAAAATGATATGTAATGGAATAATAAGGAAGAAAACAAAGCGATATGATGTAATAGGTTTTGAACTATGACATTCGAAAATCGAGTCCATTGAGATTCAAGAAGAAAGGAATCGCATGAGAGAGAAGAAACGAGCGTGAAAATATGAAAAAGGAAAAAGTATAGGAAGAGCAAAAGGAAGGAAGAGGGATAAAGAGAGAGAGAGAAGGAATGAAGACGACGACAGTGTCGTACTCGCTTTCTCCGACGTGAGAGAACGTTGAAACGTTTTCGCGTGACGGACCTTGGTAAAAAGGGAATTCCTTTCTAATAACGAGAACGTTCGACCGAGTTCTTTACTTTTTTATGCATTCCTCCTCGTGTCTCCAAGTGGTTTTGGCGAATCGCTCGCTCCCTCGCTCCCTCGCTCGTAAGAGTATGAGAGAACGATAAACGGAGAACACATAGCTTTAATATTCGAGGCCACCTTAAACGAGATATTTTTCGCTTCAAGGACAAGAGCAAAAAGGATTACATCGAGTGGGCGATTCTTAGTAAGTAGTAAAGTAACGGAAAGGAAGTAAGGCCGTCGCGAGAAATTACTCTTCCTAAAGATATCTTCTCGCGAAGGGTTTTAAAATTTAACGAAAAAAAAAAAAGAAAAGAAAATAAAGAAGAAGAAGAAGAAGAAGAAGAAGAAGAAGAAAGAAAGGAGAAATATAGAAATGAATGAAATCCGATCTGTAATTATTCATCCTGAAATTCATCCATCCGAATGACGAATATAAGGGTGATAATCTACGCAAATGTATATTAGGAACGAGGAATCGAAGATACGGAGAAAACTTTCTGTTTCGAAGTGAGAAAGAGAAAAAGTGTTTCGAGGTTGTTTAAGGAACGATAATGGAGCTAGTTTTAAAGCCGACATACTTCGGTATTTCGATCGAAACTATGTTAAACATTGGCAAACACGTTGATGCCATAGATGGAGAGTCACTGAGGCACCTTGCAACGTGGTTAAGCAGTTTAACAATAGTGGCCGGAGGGTGCTCTTTGATGAAACTAAATGAGAGACGGGAGAGAGAGAGAGAGAGAGAGAGAGAGAGAGAGAGAGAGAGAGAGAGAGAGAGAGAGATGGACGTGAAGAACGAAAGCGCAGAGAATCTAAAGCACTCGCGCAAGAATAAAAAAAGATAATAAATGTAATATTCGCAAGTTTGGAGAAACGAACGATGACTAACGCTATACAGATAGAGAGTTTATTATAAATTGACATGTATGTAAGTACCTATAGCGTTGCTCTTTGACGAGCGAAGGCGAACCAAACGAGATGCAGCGGGCCTGTATTGAAAATCTGTCCGATACAGAGCTCGCATTATGGCATTACGCGTTGGCAAGAGCAGTTGGTATCAAACGTTGATGGACATTAAGAGCCACAAAGGGGCAAATCATGAGGGATCTCGACGCACCTTTACCGGCTTTCGTGGTCCATCAGAATGGTCGGTACGTGCTAAATAGAGTAAATGAGTAGTAGGAGAGAAGGTAAGCGAATAGAGTAAAGAAGAAATAAACGAGTCGGATGAAGAATGGGAATTTGATAAAAACCCGTTGCGGGAATTTATAGAGTAATCTTGTTCCTTTCCCCAAGTTTCACAACGTTCACCGCAGTGCAGACTTCATTTCGGTACCGCATTTTCATTATCCAACAACATTATACTACGCGCGACGGCCGTTGCTGAAACGTTTCTTCCTCGAGGTAATACCTATCACGAGAAAAAACGGAACGACTGTCAGAACTCGAAAGAAATACGATTAACCAATGACGTATTAGGTGGGATATATGAGGCTCGTACGAGTTTGAGTTTTTATTAATTTATCGGCGCTCGTACTTTACCTCGTTCGACGCGGCCCGATTGATGAGAACGCGAAGCGAGAATTACGTTTTCAATTCTTTCAATTCTCCTTCCCCAAACGGTTATCGCGATAACAACGATTCCGATTGAATTACTACGACGAAGCTCGAGAAAATTTATTCATTCGTCATTGTCTCTCGACGTACGCGCTCTTTGAAGGGAATTCTTTTTTTTTTTTTCTTTTTTTTTTTTTTTCTTTCATTTTTCTCTTTTCCTTTCTTTCTTTCTCGAGACACCGGTAATCGTGCATAAGGCAATTTCGGGCAAAAGATCCGCAACGGAGCGTCCTTCCACCCCTCCAGCTTTGTTGGCGTTGTGCTCCGTGGCATCTCATAAAATCCCAACGAGTGTTCTCTTTCAGAAAGTTCCGAATAAAGTCCGTCCAAGTCCGTGACCGTTGGGAGACTTCGTCGATGGCTTTCCCTGAAAAAAAAAAAAAAAAAAAAAAAAAAGAACAAAAAAGAAAAAAAAAACGGGATACTTTCGATCTGAACAGTTCCAATTCGTCTCGTTTGCTTTCCAAGATACGAAACAAAATTCTCAAAGGAGAATTCGCGGACGATCGACGTTCGAGGACGACATATCGAGATCCTCTTTCGTATACCAAGATATTACACATCTATCTCTCGAGTAACCTCCGTGAGAAGCACTAAATAAATATTAATTTTCTCCGCGAAATCCTGGCCAATCCTTTCGAAATCGAAACTCAAGAGGATCGAAATCCTCCTCCTCCTCCTCCTCCTCCTCCTCCTCCTCCTCCTCCTTCCTCTTCTTCTTCTTCATCCTACGGATATATCGATACCTCCTTTCAAGAAATTACAAAAACTTCGAGCGTTTCATCAATTCGCAATAATCCCAAACGCAAATATATTTATTTTATCGGATTTTTTTCTTATTTTCTCCCTCCCTCTCTCTCTCTCTCTCTCTCTCTCTCTCTCTCTCTCTTCAAGTTTTACCTTTAGCTCGGAAAATTATTACGACTTAAGGATAAGAGATCGACCGAGGAAAGACGGACGGATCGGTGTTCGACGAAATCCACGACTCGTACTACTTGCGATTGGCGGGACGGGTCACGTGACGGATTCACACCGGCGAGTAGTAGTAGTCACGCTCGAGATTGCGGCACGATCGGACAGCTCGATTTATTTCGACCTTTACCACTTCCGCGATGGAATTTCTTTTTACCACCGAGATTCGCCATCGAATCGGGACTATACAGGGTTATTCCCGTTAAATATTCGTAGGGGCACGAACTTACCTTTTAATCGAACCGGATGTACTTTTCGATTGAAAACAAAAAACAAAACAAAAAAAATTAAACAGAGGAAAGGTAATGGGTAAAAGGAATTAATTAACGTGAAGAACGTTGAGAGAATTTGTCGCAAGACGACAGCGCGAACGGGGAGAGAGAGAGAGAGAGAGAGAGAGAGGCAAGAGACAAATAAAAAAAAATAAATAAATAAAAAAATGAAAAGAAAAAGAATCCTACGAGTGAGACAAGCCGAGGGGGTAGAATTTTACCGATAGTATCACAGAAGAAGGTTGGTAACGAGATGTAGGTGAAGCTCCGCGAGTCGAAGGGGTGGAAAGCGTCGGCGAAAGCAGCGAGAGGGATATCGAGGGTGATGGCGGAGAGGAGGACTAGCAGGGTGGTCGTCGAAGCAAAGAGAGGGGGAGAGAGAGAGAGAGAGAGAGAGAGGGAGAGAAGGAAGGAGAGGGCGTCCGAAAGCATAGTGGGAGGATTGCGGGGAGAGGGAATAGAGAGAAAGAGAGAGAGAGGGGGGGAGGAGGAGGATCGCTTGCGAAGTCGTGTGTTGCGGGCTGCTGCGGCTCGGGCGCGACAGTTCTCTCCCGACCACCGTTGGAAGATTTTCGCGTTCCGTCGAAGGCGAATAGCGGCGAGAGCGAGTGCGTGTATCGAAAAGAAAAAAGAAAAGAAAATAAAAGGGAGAAAAAGAACTGAACGAGTACTGCGTCCTCTCGCTCTCTCTCTCTCTCTCTCTCTCTCTCTCTCTGGCTCTCTCTCTCTCTCTTTCTCTTTCTCTTTCTCTCTCTATCTATCAATCTATCTATCTATCTATCTATCTTTCTTTCTAACTTTGTTCCTCTCCGTTCCTCTTATCAAAGTCGTTTCAAAAGTTCGTCAGTCAATCCACGTTCCATTTCCTACCGGTTTTCCTTTTTACAATGGAGATCGAGAGGGAAGGATCATCGCTCGGCAAAACTCGTTACCCAAGGAAGAGAGGATAAACGTTAAAGAAGTTTAGAGAAGGAGGTGTAAGTCGGTTGAAGTGGTGGCGGAGGAGGTGGTACCGGAGGAGGTGGGGGAGGCGGCGAGGCGATCGTGTTCAGAACCGGGACGGAACATCGATCAACGGCATGTGGAAACGCCTTGAACCAGATACGAAAGCAGCAGCAGCAGCAGCAGCAGCAGCAGCAGCAGCGTTTTTTTCGGCCTCGACCGCGAATCGCTGGAACGGCGCGCGCTCGGATCTCGAATCTCCTATTAGCCGATACCACGACGATCTCTCGTCGTCAACGTCGCCGTCGTCGCCGTCGTCGTCGTCGTCGTCGTCGTCGTCGTCGTCGACGTCTTTCAAGTTCGGCCCGCCGACTTGGAATCGGACGCGATCGTCCCACGTAACCGAACGAACGACGTGCCTCTTTTCCTAATTCCAAGACAGAGGGCGGCTTGTCGCTCGAAATTGATCTTGATCTATCCGTCGTCTATTTTTTTCTTCTTCTTCTTCTTCTTCTTCTTCTCGTCATCCTCCTCCTCCTCCTCCTCCTCCTCCTCCTCCTCCTCCTCCTCCTCTTTCTCTTCGCTCCTCCTCGCGCTCTTCTTTATTTCTTATTGTTAACGAAAAAGAAAAGAAAAGAGAAAAAAGACAAATGAACGGAGGACCGAATAATATTAATCGCGATTTGTGCGATATGTATATCAATTCGCGTTCTCGTAAGACGAATTTAACGATCATCGATCGGGCCAAGGTGGATTGAGAAAATTATAATTTGAGGATCGTCGGCTTCGAAAGTCCTATATTACTTGGAGCTTATCTCGAAGACGTCTTCGTTGTTAAGATCAAACTTGATAGGAAGCTGCGGTTACTTCTACGGTGCTTCGGAACTCCACGAGTATATCGCCGGAAAAGCTTCTCGATTAGTTCGTTGTTTGTTACGTTACGAGACCCTCGATCTTTCGAGAGGTTCGGAGTATCGATAAAGGAAGAGTGGGATTTTTATGCACACACACGCACACGCACACAAAAGATATATATATATATATATATAAAGAAAGTTTGTTAGATCTTGCGAATCGAATGTTTATCACAAAGGTATAAACGATAAAGAACCTACAGTACATTTTAGCTATAATCAAAGTCTAGAGAGTAGCGAGAGCACGACGCACACGCCGTTCATCGAAAATATTTTTAAACTGTTCGAGAAAGGAGCACGTTGAATCGTAGAGATTAAAATAGTTTTTTCTTCGTTCCTTTCGAACGAGCATCGTTTTAGAGAGACTATTTCGACGTTATCGCATTAACGCGAGATATATATCTATATTATATACATACACACACACTCACATATATATATATATATATATATATATATATATTTACATAGAAATACAAAATAAAAGGAAAGAAAAAATTATAGCCTTCGTTCGCGTGTAAGATTAAAAATAACTGCCAACGTTAAAGAAAAAAACACTTGCCAATCAAAGTTCGCGTAACGGGAAACCTTTTACGTCAATATCGCGAACTTTCTTTCTCCTCTATTTCTTCCATTTCCTTTTCGTCTTGTCCTTATTACCGCTCGACGACTCTCCAAGGATATAACTTTGTTCACGGTGTTCAATTATGAAGGAAAGTATATAATAAATGAGAAGAAAAAAAATATTCGCAAAAAGTAAGAATTATTTTTCATCGTATGAACAGAGAAAAACGAATATACATAGATACATAGATACATACATACATACATACATACACACACACACATATATATATATATAAAGATATATACGTACGAGTACATATGTAATAAATACGTATGTATGTACTCTCTCCATAAAATACAACTGTATGTCGATTATTCTGTCCAAGCGTGTGTTATCAGCAAGAAAGAAAATATCGGAGCGGTTATAAATCAAAGAAACGGAGGAGAAAATAGTTCCGATTACGATTTCTAAACTACCTCAGGTGTAACTTTTAATTCGATCGATTCGTTATCCTGAATGAGAAAGGAAAAGAGATAATTTAAAGGTACTATTACCAAGATCGAAGATTTAGCTGAAATTTATTGTTCTCAATTGAGATATACGAGATACATATATATATATATATATATATATATATATCCCCATTTTTCGGAAAATGATGAATTAATAATTAACGAAGCTTAAAAGCACTCTGATAAACGTGTCGTCTTGTAATAGAAAGAGAGAGAAAGAGAGAGAGAGAGAAAGAGAGAGAGAGAGAGAGAGAGAGAGAGAGAGAGAAATTACTATAATATAAAAATATATAAAAAAAGAGCAGAAAGAGAGAGAACAGAGATATCTAAAAAGAACGGATGGAATAAGGGAAGCATAGAAACGTGCAACTATGCATGCGGATACGTAAATTCAATAGTTTACGTGAAATCGAAAGTCGGACGAGGCTGTAAAGGGGGAGACTTGTATCGATAACCTTGAAGGGAGAATAATATCCTCGTGCGTGCGTGTGTGTGTGTGTGTGTGTGTGCGTGCGTGCGTTAACGTTCAAAAGTACACGAGAGTTGATTCGCTTGGGACACGATACGGCACGGCACGGCACGGCACGGCACGGCACGGTACAGCAGACAGGCAGCAAGTTCCTTCGAAGAAAACGTTATAAGGCATAAACGATAAAGAAAGAAAGAAAAAGATAAAGGGAGAGAGAGAGAGAGAGAGAGAGAGAGAGAGGGGAGAAGAGAGAATTTAGAATAAAGAACGTGAAAAAGGGTTTAGGAGAGATTTTTCAAGATAGTACAGAAAGCGAAAAAGGATATGTGCCGGCGTGGAAGAACGTACGACGAGAAACCGGCCGGTGTGGATAATAATGCCGACGGAGGGAGATGAGATTAGAGTTAAGGAAAATAAAAGAGGAAAACGGGAGGAAAAAAAGGAACGACGAGAAAAATTACGGTGAGGAAGAAGAAGCGATCCAGCCATGTCATGGGAGTCTATTTCGTCCAGGGATTACCTTGGGTATGTTTTTATGCGCGTGTGAGTATGCAAAATATCAATAATTTCCCCCTGTATATCCTTATATGCAATACGTCGATATATATATATATATATATATATATATATATATATATGTATGTATGTATGTATAATTTCCATGTTGTTCTACAAATAGCTACAGACTTCTCCAACCCCTCTCTTCGATATTTTCCAAATTCTAAACAATCGAGTATTCCGTATCGACCGTCGAACTCAAAAGTTTCACGTTTGTTTCGGTTGGATCGTTTCGATTAACGATAAAATTGTTCTGCTCGTTAGATAAATGAAATTTTACGAACGAACGTGCGTCACAGTTCGGGCGATACCGCGATAAGCAAGCGGATCTATCGATTGGATCGTAATTTCGATATACTACTACTACTACTACTACTACTACTCTCTCTCTCTCTCTCTCTCTTGGTTCGGCTCGGAATCGTCCGTATATTTTCGAATTGGAATAATAATGGATTTGACGTAATCCGCTAGTACTCGAAATCAATCGAGAAGCTATAATCGAATAAATACGAGAGAGAGAGAGAGAGACAAAGAGAAAGAGAAAGAGAGAGAGAGAGAGAGAGAGAGAGAGGAGAGTCCTTGAAACTGGCAAAGCGCAATAAATAAAGTAGCGTAAAATCGTGCAAGTTCTCTCCTTGTACTATACATATACGAAGGTTAGATACGTGTGACGCTTAGAACAATGAAGGCCGTCGGAAACGTGCAAGAGGAAGATACGATGCGCTTGACATTCCATCGAAGAGTTTCTCCACGCTATAATGGAAATTCTACGATAGAGCAGCGTAGCGAACGCCGGGAACACCGATGTTTAGTCGACCGAGATACCCGTCCACGTTTCGAGTTTTTTTTTTCCCCTTTTTCTTCTTCCTTTTTTCTTTTTGTTTTTTTTTTTTATTCTTTGTCTCCTTTCCTCCATTCTTTTTCCTATCGATGCGACAACTTTCGGGAATAAACGCCAAAGATACTCTTTATTCCGACATTCGCATTGTTTCTCTTTATCGTTAGCGATCTTCTAATTGGCACGAGGGAGGGAAGGGGGAGGAAAGAGAAAAAAAGTAGTACGACGTAGCCAGATATATGTTCGTAGTACCTAATGGAAAAAAAAAAAAAAAAAAAAAAGAAAAAAAACAAAGAAAAGAAAAAAAATTCATACGTTCGTCTTACGTGTTTACGTATATTTCTCTTGTTACGTGTATAATATATCCTTTTCAATGTTAGTTTCGTTATAGAAGCTATACCGGAGTCAGGAGGGCAGCTTTTGATAAAAAAATTCTTAGAAAGAAGAAAACACGTACGTATATACAAGGAATATATATATATATATATATACACACACACATCGTGAAAAGAAAAGGAGATACTGTTGGTGCTTCGTCAGACTTGGCTTACGCGTAGATATGCAGAAACGCGCGAGTGAGACGGAATGCTGCAAGCGGAAACAGCAGAAACGACGACGGCGATGTATCGTACGGTGCAGCAAAATGTATCTCTCTCTCTCTCTCTCTCTCTCTTTCTCTCTCTCTCTGTCTGTCTGTCTATTGCTTTCCCACCACATTTACTAGGTGGGCGAGGCACCTGCGACCTCTTTCGCTGACCTATATACCGATGCACCGCCCGTATTCCCGGTCGACGCGCACCGCGATTGCTAACAAGAAAATTCAATCGTCGTGGTCCTTATTTCGTACGTGAACTGGGATTAGACGTGTTCTAAGTAAGATTAGGATTGCTCGAACGAGTCGATACGTTTCACAACCATTTTATATTGCTTACATATTACGTGCGCATATATATATATATATATATATATATATATATTATTGAATAAATTATATTTATTGCTTCAAAAGCGTACGCTTTTACAAGTGCAAGACCATTAATTATTCGCGTAATCGAGACACGCATAAATTTCAAATTTCGTTCGAGCGTATCAAGCGTTGTTATTTAGCAGTGCGTAATCTGTTTGACAAACGTGGTCAGATTTGACGTAAACGTGGCCCCCGTGATAGGAGCGATAATTCGCCATCTCTCTCTCTCTCTCTCTCTCTCTCTCTCTCTCTCTCTCTCTCTATCTATCTCTCTTTTATACACATACACACACACACGCGCATACAGGTCCTTTCAACCTCATACTATAAAATCAGCAATAACTCGTTCGATATTAATTTGGTTAACGTCGTCGCTTCGACGATAACTCGTTCACGATATCGCGCCAGTCTTCGTACGAGTCGTGTTTTATTTCTCACACGGTTACATAAAACGTTGAAGTATAAATGTGATTTTTAATGCGAGTTTTACGGACGACTTCTCGAAAAAAAAAAAAAAAAGAAAAAAAAAAGAAAAAGAAAAGAAGGAAACATTTACGATTATTCTTGGCAATCCGTAATTGACGTTCTTCGTTTTCAAGGAACGTTGTTTCGCTTTATTACAAGAACGTTAAAAAAAATTAATAGAGTCTTTCATCAAGGACTCGTACGATGTATTTTTGTGCGTGTATTTCTCGTATGAATAGAAAAGAAGCGCAGACGTGCGTCAACGAACGAAGCGAGGACTGGCGAGCGTATGTACCCTCTAACGAGGATTTTATCACGAACAATAGAAACTCGAGCAAGTAATGATACAAACGAGAAGATTTCAAAGGGGATTGCGTTTTGAAATGAGCTGTCAGAGTCGGTGATGTATGTGTAAAACAGGTTATATGGATACGTACTACAGGGGGGTGGGTTAAGTACTTATAAAACATATCATAACGACGTGATTTGAACGTTAAAATTTCCTTAATATTGCCTTTTAACGAGGCCCTCGTAATGTTCTTTTCCAACTATACCGGAATTATAAGGTTCTTGTATAAAAAGAAATGTCCGATCGAGCGTTGCTGCGACGTTGTTGGGTCTCGTCGTAAGCGCCGTATCGACAGACTAATTATTGAGTTTCATCACTTTGATGGTTACGACACCGCCTAGTTTCGTAAGCTTCCGTAAGCTGTTTGTCTTTTGTAATAACGTTAGCAACAAGGTCGATCGCGATGACGCACGAGTAGTCGTCACCCTACTCGATAAATTTATCTTTAAAATTCAAATTCGTCGTTATCGATTATCCCTCTCGTATTCGTACATTAATATTTGATATTTAATATCGCATATCGATTTGCGTGGCTCCGATTCGCGATTGGGCGGGGGAAAGAAGAAAGAGAAGAAATAATCGATATTTGTCGTGCCTGCAAACGATCCCTCGTTGTCATCGTCGTCGTCGAGGAATATGCAAGCAATTCTGCTCGCGTAAGATAAATTTCGATAGGATGACCCGCATTGGTCGCATTGCAGTACGGGATGTGTTCTCGAGGTAGGTAAAGGGGGTTATAGTAGGTGCGATTCCGGAGAATGTACAACCTCCGTGATGTAGAGTTTGCTAACTCAAACTCTGGGACTCTGGCCAAGAGCGCTTTATCTCGTGCCGGAGCTTCCGTTCATCCTGGAAATAAATTAAGGAGCCACGTCAGACATAGGAGTAGGTGTCAGCTTAACGCCACCACCGCCCCCATTCCCTTTCTCCTACTCCATCCACCCCCTTCCTCCTCCTCATCCACCACCACCACCACCACCGTCGTCGTCGTCGTCGGCGTCGGCGTCGTCGTCGTTAACCTTTCGACGGTGATTACATTTTTCGATGACTTTAACGAGGTCATATGTTGTTAACGTTATTCCTATCTCTCGTTAAGCTCGCGTCGCGGTCTCTCCACGTCGAATCCCATTTTTCATCCATCGAGAACGTACTTTTTTCTTCTTTTTTTTTTTCTTTTTTTTATCTCTTATTACCCGTTAGAACCCGTTATCACTTTTTCAATGAATTTAACTGTACCGAATTCGAGATAATATAGTTGATCCCCCGCCCCCCCTTCGTTGTATCCGAGTGATTCGAGTTTCCGCGATAAAAAGAAAAAAAAGAAACACAAAAAAATATATATATGGAAATTCGAAACGTCCCGTTACCTTTCAACGTAATAGTATTTCGCTGAACGAATATAGTGTCTTTTCAGAGCTCTTTCCGTGACGCGAACACGTCGTCGGCGTAACGTTGATAAATCCAGAATTTTTTCAAACGGGGAACTACCATCTAGCTAAATAAAAAATAAAAAAAAAAAAAAAAAAAAAGGTAAAAAAAATATGTATGTAGATACAGTGCACCTTCGTATAATCTACGTGGGTATAAAGTTACATTTAAATCCCTCATAAATATGTATCCCTTTGAAATGTAAAAAAGGGCTTGAAATAGCGAAACGAACGGCGTTAGCTGCGAAAGAAAGGATAACCGTTCACTGTTATAGCTTACGAGCTTCTGTGCTCAACTGCCTATGTACTGGAGCAAATATTTACCATCGCACCGATACTTCGACAAAGTTCGATGGAGAACAAATATTGGGCGTTTCGAATAGAGAAAACAAGAGAGAGAGAGATAGATGGAGAGGGAGAGAGAGAGAGAGAGTGAGAGAGTATATATGTACGCGAAAAAGCACGGAATGACCGAGTTAAATCATTTTTCCATTTCATTATCCGACATCATGATCATTCTCTAAGTAAAGGGATGCCATTTTGTTTATTCCTCAAGAACGCTTTCAGCCTATAGTACATGTCATTTCAAGCGTATTCGGTTTCGCGTGCAAAACGTATCGAGTGTGTCGAGAAGTGCACGCTCGACGAGATCGAGGATACAATTGAGCTTTCACAAAAGCTCGAGCCCAACGGTATACCTCTACCGCTAGACGTATACACAAGTATCTTTTCTTTTCATTTTGCATAATTTCAAAGGGACCCTCGTAACGAAGCTAATAATCTCGTTTTCGTTTCGCCTCGGTCGTGAACGAGTTTACTAACGTCCGATAAACTCGATTCTTTCGTGCTCTTCGAAAGTGACGCGCGTTTACGAAGAAGAAAAAAAAGAAAAAAAAGAAAGAATTTTTCGACGACGATGCACGAAAATTTTCCAAAACGACGATCCTTCTCGTCGATCGTTATTCCTTGCATTTATACGTACGTATACGTACACGTCTCTATGCATCTTCGACGGTATATTATATTTTGCGAGATAGAGAAAGAACTAACAAAAAAATGTTGCAGTGGATCGGCGAGTCATCAGCTGTCGGCGACCGCCTTGCTGGGTAGCCCAGATGGTTCGAGACACCCTCTCGACGTATGCGAATTCACGGAGGAGGATTATCGGCATCAGAATGGCAGTGGAAATAGTCATTACCAGCATAACAGACCAGGTACAGGTTTATGGGAGTGTCTCGTAGGTTGCAGGCGACGACTGGATCAGCAATTAGCTCGTCGAAGGGTGAGTCGTTATGAGTATTTCATTGAAAAATATCATTTCTATTTTATATGTCCACGTAGAAAAAGAAGAAGCGAATAGCCGATGAAGCAAATATCGTGTGAATTGTGCGACGCGATAAAGCATAATCGAGAGGGAAAGAGAGAGATGGAGTTCAGATAGATACCACATGACTTTCCCTTTCGCGAATCGGCACGCTTCTTCGCTTTCGTTACGAGGCGTACCGCGTACTACACTTATCTCCTTGAGTGTGTTTGCCACGACCTTATCGGTCACTATCAAGTTCACAACGAAGCCACGAAAGGAATTAGAGTCACGCTATCCTTTCATAAGCGCTGAAATAGAAACGATCGTCGACCGTCGGCACATCGCACAATACCTACATACATATAGTCTCTATGTATATATATATATATATGTGTATATATATATATATATCAAGTTTCCCGGATTTATCGATTACTTTTATTTTCTTCAAACGGCAATATTTCTCTGTGTATCCGTCGTAGCGAGATATACACTTTGGTACTAACGGTGGAAATTGATTTTCGTTTAAGTTATCGCGCGACATCTTAGGGGATGTCGTTTTCAGACGTGGAAAAATCTTTGAAAAGCTCACTTACACACACACGCGCGCGCGCGCGCGTAGGACACGCATACGCCTTAAATGGCTCTCTTATGAGATGTACAAGCGTGCGAGACAGACATTTACGTAGAAATTCACTCTATCTTTTCCTTCTTTCCTTCTAAGCATACAATCGTTCAAACACACGCGCTCGCTCGCACATCGTGTTCACGCTTTAGTGGTGCAATTTCAAGCTTCAGCGGATAACAACTTGAACGCGAAAGCATTCTGAAAGATTGCACTCGGTATGTCCTTACGTTACCGACCAAATTATTATAGAAGATGTTCCGTCACTATTACAGCATTTAAATGCATATCTACATATATATATATATAAACGCAATAAAATTATAGGAAAATATATGACCTACGTATAATCGTTTCCATGTAAAACAAAAAAGAAAAAAAAAAAATAAAGTACATCTTTAATGGCATATCGAAACTATACATTGACATTTTTTTTCCTCCCGAGGTTACTCGATTATCGTTTAAAGTCAATCTATCTTTAAGATCAACTCACTTCCTAGTATACGCTCGATTATTTTCTAAAGATCAAAGCAAAATGTTAATCGCTCGTGGAACACGCGCTACGACAATAATGTCAAGTGGACGCACCAGTGTAACATCAATTTAGATGTTCTTAACCATAAGCGTTCTATTTATATTTCATCAGATCGCTCAATCCGCCAGGGACAAAGTTCAGGGTCGGGATCGATAGGCATTTTCTCTCGTTTCAGCCCTTATTCGACCTATCGTTACACAAATATACAAACACGCGCGCGCATCCACGCGTGCCGACTCCACCACCCTTGAGAGACTTCTCGTGCGTGATAATGATCCATGGAACAGGCTGCGTGTATTCGGAACGTTCACTCACTCGTTTATCGTCTATACAACATTATCATTTTCTACTCCTCCTCCTCCTCCTCCTCCTTCCCTCCAAGGACCTTCGAACGTGGCCTTTGAGGGAAGGACAGGAAAAATTTATTCGATAGAAGGAACAAAATTAGATATTAGAAACGAATATTCCGCATTATGCCGCAGGTAGAGCAAGGATTAAAATTGTATCGAGCGCACAAACAACAGGCAGCCGTAAGAAAATGGAGAGGTGCATTGAAGAGTATCCGACAACGCGAGGACAAGTTCGCGCTTCTTGGCTATCTCTATCAAGCCTACATGGATTGGGGAAAGTACAGGTAAAGAAAATCGAAAATTCGTATTTTCGTAAGAGAAATGAAATTTAAGATGATAATTTCGCGGTAATCTATCTATCTCGTCGGTATAATATAAGTAACGGATACAAAGCAGCCGCGCTAAGTGAGGGACCGAATCGAGGGCTCGTGGATACTTCATTTGCATCGTATAATTAATACGGTGTATACTTATTAAGTCCTTATATAGGGTGTACACTTATTAAGTCCATACACTCCCTAAGTAATTCGTTTAATATTCAGTGAAAACGTAAACCGAGTGCGCGCGCGCGCCCATCGTAACGTTGACGGTTAGATGCAAGTACATATATAATAAATATCTATTATAAATCGTTGGTTCACATCGAAACAATATTAATAAAACTTAACGTTAATGTTCCTTTGGAAAAGTCTACGAGGATCGATCTTTCTCTCATTAAAAGAAAACCGACTGAGTGAAGAAACAACGCCCTATCGTCTTAACGTTTAGAATTTTCTCTACGGACCGAAGGATCCTTGTGCAATGAACGTTTTAAAAGCAAACGAAGAGTACTTCTTTTTTTTCTTTTTTTTTTTTATCGTTGTGCTTGCGATGCGGTCCAGCTGTTTTCCAAGAAATTATATAGGTCAGTGTGCCAACGTGCCGATGCCCCGTAGTACTTGGTATGGATCGTAAAAAGGATTTGCACCAAATCTATGCGTCAAAAGAATGCGTATGAGATTGGATCGTTATGGATATTAATATTTTTCTTCTTTTTCTTTCTCTCTTTTTTTTTCTTTCTTTTTTTTTTTTTTTAAAGTAGAACAAGTCAACGCGCGATCATACGCGAAACGAGAGTCGTCATCGATCGAACCGAAGAACCGGGATCGTGGCATTCGATGCACGTGATATTACTTACATGCATACAAGGATCCGAACGTGCGCGAGGAAATCAAACCAAGACACGCATCACTACGAACATGCGGAAAATCTCGCACGATAAGACACGTTGGACTCTCCTAGACCATAGACATTGCAAAACCGCAGATACCTATTGGAAAATACCCTTGAGCATTGTACATACTGAGCGAGAGGAAGAGAGAAAGAGAGAGAGAGAAAGACCTAGTACTACGCATTACTAACATCACACCACTCTACCAAGGGTACACTTACATACAATTCAAGCATACATAGGGAGATACAACTCTCTCTCTCTCTCTCTCTTTCTCTCTCTCACGATGAGGTTGGAATCTTTTGTCCGTGATAGAAGAGAATTCTCTTTCCATCCACCTTATTACGATCAAGACACGTATCGCCGTTGCAATGCGACAAAAGGGTAGAACCTAGGAAGAGGTCGAAATTTTCTACGATGTTTTCTTCTCTCAATCCTTTATCCCACCAGCTTCTGAAGTTAAAACACACTCTTTCCAGAAAACATTTTTTTCTTTTCTTTTTTTTTTTTTTTTTTTTTTTTTTTTTAAGAGCTCGTACGTATCCACGAGCTTGTCCGCCCCTTCTCTCTCTCCCTCGCACTCCCGCTCCCGGTCTTGCTCTCGCGTCCATCGTTAAAGTAAGAGACGGAAACTCGTCGGAAAGAACTTAATAAAGAGATCGTCGGGACGAGATAGCATTTATTTCACGAGCCGACAGAGAATCCGGCTGGCAAGAGCCGTGCTCGGAGTATCCTTGACACAATAACGTCCTTTTCCAACCCTCCTCGTTTCCACTCCTTTTCACTATCTCTCTCTCTCTCTCTCTTTCTATATATATATATATATATATATATATATATATATATATATATATATATCTGTATCTCACTCTCTTTCGGTATTATATATATACTCATATCTATTCATAAATGCGGACTGCAAAGTTTACGCGACCTGTTACGAATCCGTATTTGTCCTTTCTCTTCGTTCTCCTTACACTTGCTTCCCATTGGATTGACCGAGAAGGATCTTCTATCACGTTATTGTTACTTCTACTACCTTTATCATCACCCGCTATCGGTTTCGCACGAGCAGCGAGGATAAATTTAGAATCATCCCAAAGTGAGCTTATTCCGATAATCGCGTTCCTCGACATTAGACCGTAAGGAATTAGTAGTGGAAAATTGAAACTTCTACCCGAATATGAAAATTAACATTTAAACCTCCGCTCCTTCGTATATTTAATTTCAACGAGAAAGAGAGAGAGAGAAAGAGAGAGAGAGAATCATCCTTATAATTGATTCGAAATAATCGTCCGATCTCATTTATATATATATATATATATATATATATATATATAAAAATCATACGCCTGCTATACTATAATGTATCTATCGATTATTATTCGTTTTTTTAATTTGCAGGGACAGTATCGACTTTGGTCAGAGACAGCTCTGCATCTCAGAAGAATTGGACTCGCCTAATATGCGAGCGGAAGCGTATTTGAACTTAGCCAGAGCCCACGAGAGATTAGGCGCTTTGGACAGAGCCTTGGATTATGCCAGACACAGGTTCCAATATTCTATACTTTGTTCTCGTATTACGGCAACATTTCTTTATTGTCAATAATTTCGTATAGTTAATCGAAATCAATAATTACACTTTTCGACGACGTCGAATTTCCAAAAATTTTTTTTTTTATAGACAACATAAAATACACCTTTACGGGATAATCTCGATGAAACGAGAATTCACACCCTCTCTCTCTCTCTCTCTCTCTCTCTCCTTCTCTCTTTCTCTCTCCGTAAATATTTTATGAATTCTGATCGTGTAATATGTTTAAACGTTCCCGTTCAAGCGAGAATATCCCATAGTATTCGTCGATACAATGTAAATAGTTGTGACTCTACGTCCTTTCGCAGCTTGTATAACGAGTGCGATCAGTGCGCCACTGCTGGATTAGTTCACTTAACCGTAGGCAGAGTCCACTTAGAACTAGCAGGATTCTGTAAAGCCTTGGAGGCCTTTCAAAGAGCTCACAAAATCGCCCACTCCATTCAAGATCCTTCCTTAGAATTACAGGTAATTAGACATTCGCTCTCTCTCTCTCTCTCTCTCTCTCTCTCTCTCTCTCTCTCTCTCTCTTTATCTCTTGTTTTATTTAACTATCTATCTCTTTTTCTCTCTTGTCTTTTCACCATATATATATATATATATGTAATATGCACACATATATATTGTATATCCTCCCTACACTGAACCAATTATATTTTATTTTTGTCTCGATCGTAACATAAAAATCGTCTGTTCGTTCTCATTGATTTTCTTCTTTATAGAATGTATCTCTGGTATAACCCGACGACACATAAATCGTCGACACAAAAATCTTCTTCCTTAAAAAATTCCATCGGAATGTCTTTTGGTATTCGGCAAGAATTTTATCCGTCGTTACGAGCTCTTTAATTTTTCTTCTTTCGATTTTCTTTTTTTTTTTTTTTTTTAGATGTATCAAAGTTGGAGATATTTTTGAGGCGACGCGCAAATAGAATCGGCACGTGTAATGATAACTGAAACATCATTATGCCGATTCTATCAGCGATTTGTTATGCTTCGAAAATATATAACGTAAAATGATTAAAACGCGTAAGGCTGAACAAGACTTGAAAGACACAACAAGGACCACAGCTCGTTCTCCGTTCTTTGCACAGGTGTACGTCGGGCTATCGGAACTCTTCTGCAGATTACAGGATGCCGACAAAAGCGCGAGATATGCCGCGAGAGCATACGATCTCTCGCGAAGCTTACAGCTTGGCGATCTAAATTCTCGACATCACAGAGCTGCTCTCCTTCAGATGGCCGCGGCCTTGAGGAAGAAAGGAGAACTTGGCGATGCTCATGACTATTGTTCGGTAAAGCATATATACCTCACCCAAATTATTCCTCGTTTATCGTTTCGAACTAAACTAGCCCGTCCATTAACACAACACGCACAATCAAATTGAGGATTCGACATAACGTTTGCGCAGGAAGCAACGCGATTGTCGCTAGTTTCAGGCGACCAAGCTAGCTACGCTCGAAGCATAAGAATAATGGGTGATATTTATCGAAAGAAATCCGACATAAATGTGAGTTGAAGCTATTTCGCTCGTCTTTTTTTCTTATTATTGGTCACTTCCGCGTATTATACGCTCTTGCTCTCTTGGCCATCTATACGCTTCGCATGTTCCCGCTTCCTTTTATATGTGTCCGTGCCATTGGAAACTTTCGAGCAGTCTCGGTTCGACCTATATTTCAGGAGATATTCGCGTAAAAAGGATATTATCCTTCGAATCGTTTTTGTCATAACTCGGCCCTTCGACGTTCCCTCGTATTTATCGCCCTACCCCCCACCCCCATCCCCACCTGCCCTTAAAACGCGTCAACGACAAAGAAAGTTTCCTATCGTTGAGATATAGTCGACTTCGCGCAAGGCTCGATGTCGTTTGCGAAGAAAAAAAATACTTTTTCACGATTCGCAAACGCGTCGTTGCAGCATGTCGCATCGTGCATCGGCTTTCGCAGCTTTGGCACCGAAACGGGCTCAGTTTTGGACGTACGCCGCGGATCTCTTCCATCCTAATAATTACCAGGGAGATCACCGAGCGTGAATTTCAGAATCAAAAAAAAAAAAAAAGAAAAAAAGAAAAAAAAAATGCGTCCATCCGCGGCGTGCCGCCGATCACAACGTTCCTTCGGAACAAGTACGATAATCGATTTCAACTCAACTCGGCCAGATTCGATCGGATCACACTTTACCTAGAATATTTTCACGATCTAAATATATTATTATCTCTTGCGTCGATGAGAAATATGATTTTGACGAAATTTACAAATTATAAGACCGAGCTCGTTTAAAGTCGCGCGTGAACTCCGACGAATTCGACTCTGTCTTTCAGTTGGCGATCGCCGAACCGCACATACAATTAGCCTTTAGTTGACACATTGCGTGCATTGCACCGGAAGTAGAGCGATAACACCGGTGAGATGAAGATGGACGTATTGCAGAAGGCGTTTCGCCAGTACGAAAGCGCAATGGGATCTGCCGCTGCTACCGGTGATCGACTTTGCCAAATGGAAGCGATGGACGGAGTGGCTAGGTGTTTCGAGGCTCTCAGGTTGCAGCACAAGATATGCAACTGCCGGCCCCTCGAATTCAATACCCGCCTTCTGGAAGTAGCTGGATCGGTCGGTGCTAAGGTACAAAGGATATTGGATTCTCTCCCTTTCCCCCCTCCGATCCCCACCACTTTCCCCGACCTCCAGTTCCGTCTCTAGCTTCAAATCATTACTCTTTAGCTCCTCGGCACGATTCACAGCGCATTCTGTGCTCTCTCAGTCGGAACGCGGGCTGGGGGCGGGGAGGGGGAAGGCTACTTTTAATATAGTAGGTATCTTACTACATAGGGAAAAGTTACAGTAGAGCTCTCACGTTATTTTCAGCTCTTAGTGAGGACCGTCAGATCGAGACTATCGCGGATTTACGGTTCCTTGGGGGACGAAGAACAAAAAGGACATCACGAGAGACTAGCCGCCGCCATGGAAGAAGATTTAGAATTACGGTGCGGTGGTTGCAACGAACCGTTCGGCTTGGAAGCCGATTCCCTCGAGGCATTACCTTGTTCTCACATATTACACGCCAGGTAAGGAGTTTCGTAATGTACTTTCTAAAATCTCTCCTTGCTTCCGTATCGTCCTCGTCGTCCATCTACGAACAAACTTTTTACTTCAACATTATCCCTCCCCTCTCGTACCTCTACCGGTTCTATCTATCTATCTATCTATCTATCTATCTATTTATTTCTATTAAGACGTTTGAAAAACCAGTACGATTACCAACGGAAGAAATACTTATACAAATCCAATGATGAACTTGTTCTCCTCTTCTTCTTCTTCTTCTTCCTTCTTTTTTTTTTCTTTCAGATGCGCTTACGACATATTGAAAAGGCGCGACAAGAAAAAGAAGCGCCTCTGTCCGGATTGTCATAAATCTGTCAGTTCACGACTGTACCTGCATTGCGAGGATCCACACGGAATGAATACTTTAAATCATAGTTCCTTGAGTCTGGCGTCTCTGAGGGCCAGCAGCCTAGCGACACTGGAGGACTGTCACGCCACGAGTAGTGTCTAAATAGAGAGGCTCGACGTTTATTCGTATTATTCGTTCGATCGTTCGATCGCGTATAAATATGTGCCACGATCGTGCAACCAATCTATCTATCTAAAAAAAAAAAAAAAAAAAAAAAAAAAGAACGAAAAAAAAAGAAATGAGAAGAACGAGACATAGGGAAAATGGAAAACAAAAGAAGAAAAAAGAAAATCCTCGAAAGTTCGAGAGAGGCTCATCATAACGAGAAAGGCGTAGGAAAGGAAAACTAGTATCGATGAATTGGGAATAAAAAGGAACGCCCGAATCGATTTGCTATTGTGAATTGTTATCTTCTCCCTGATTATTATCGATAGCTGTGTACAGAATAAAATTTAAATCCGACGAAATGTTCGAGTAGAGTTTCGATTTAGAACGACAAGCATTGATTTTTCTTAGCCGCTCGTTATTAAATACGTATACGTAGCCGTTATATATATATATATATATATATATATATATATATATATATATATAATATAGATCTATTTAAGACGCACTATACCCCTTTTCCTTTCTTCCTTGCGTATTATGTTTGTCTACCTTATGTATGTATCTCTTTTTGTCCTCGTCATTTGTAATTTAGAAATAGAATATATAATTCCGTTCGTTATACTCTTCGTTCAAAATATTCTGTCGCTGTTGAATGTTGTCGACGAGAAGATCTGACGGGAGAACGCCATACTCGTTTTTGAGTCCTTCCAAAATCGAAAGACTATTATTTTTAACCCGTCCCTACATACATTCCGAAGAATGAAATTCTACTGAGATTAGTTTTTAATAGAAATACCAAGCGGATCGCATACGCACGAACTTAATAGACACACACATATATATATATATATATATATATACATACATATATATATATATATATATATATATATATAATATTTAAAAATTGTTACATCTTATAAAGAATGCTATAAACTTAATTAACAACTGTTGATTATAAATCTTCGATTAGTGACGTGGCAAGAATATAACACTTATGCGAATCTATCCGTATTGATCTTAAAATGATGATGATGATGATGATGATGATGATCGCTAGACCTCGACGGAAGAAGATTCATATTACGATTTATCGTTTGACAATCTTCCTGATTAAAGAATAAAGTTTAACGTACTAATTGTATGTGCACGACATAAAAGATTGATTTTAAATAAAATTATCCAATTAAATCGCAATGTCCTTTAAATTAGATAATAATTCCATATCGTACATTTTCCATTCGACATATTCGTCCGGAGTACGATCGCGAATGTCATCGAGACATTTCCGCGAAGACCCAATGTTACCAGAATTAAATTCGACAAGCTTCCTCCAACCCCACCCCCCTCCACACACGCGCACATTCATCGTTAAGTTGCTAGCCCTGATTACCTAAAAACGAATCGCTAGGGATTTTTTCTTTTTCGCTGATAAAATTTTGGTAACACTGAACATCGATAAACGACAAAGAGGCAAACGTAGGAAGGACCATCGTCTCTTTTATTTTATTCAAAGCCATATGTATGCGTGTGTTTATTGGTGTGTGTGTATATATATAATATATATATATATATATACACATACAAGCCTACACATATATAGACACACGACGCACGATTTAACGTGCAAATCATTCGATTAAACCATGGGATAAAACTTACGAATTCAATGTACGATATTATTTTTTATTTATCCTTATTTACACACATTTAACAGTCGTGCTTATTGCGTACGACATTAAATCGTTGCAACGAAGACTCGGCCAATCACGTTTTGCTAAAGAAGAATACAGAACATAGTTCTTCCGCGTTTGCCACTTTATAGTCTAGAATTTGACGATTCAACGATTAGGAGATAGCAACTCATTCTATATATAGATATATGTATGTATGTATGTACTACCTAATCGGAGGACTCCGTTACAAAAACAAAAAAAAGCAAAAAAAAAAAAAAAAGAAAAGTAACAGATTACGGAAGTTTATCACAGCGCCGATAAAATTATATCTCAAGAGTAAACAAATTGTTCTTCGACTTTTGTAAACTTCTTTATTCCGAATCGCATATATTTCATTGTATGATCACCTCGATAATAATACATTCGAGAACGAATATGGCAATAAAAGTGTGCGATCGAAAAAAATCAACGTAATCATAATCAATCGTAATATTTTAAGCTCCATTAAATGTTACATCAAGTTGTCGAATTTTATGCTACAAAATATTTACATTATCGTTATGTATTTGTTAACATAGATTCCGTGCAGGTACTTCCATTTTAAGCGACAAACACAACGATTTAATAATCTTTATAAATATTCTAATGGCCAAATTACAATGTATTGCCAATTCATAAATTTAAATTAAAATATATAGCCATACCAACCATGCAAAACTTAGTACCTAACTTTCTGGTACATACATACGTACATAAATCTATGATTCGATCATCCATAGTCAAATATATCGCGCATAAGTAATTAATTAACTTATAGAACGACTGAATCCCATATTTACATATCCGATTAATATCATTGTGCATAAATGGACAAGATGTCATACTTTAATATACTAATATCAAGCGGTTTTTGTGCTCCGTGCAAATACTTATTTTGCAAATTTTTAAACGCACGATTCGTAATGTATTATTAATTAATAAACAATCCAATGAGAGCGCGTCAATGAATGAAACATCTTTGTAATTATTTTCAATAAACTTTCAGAATAATAATTTTTCATTTATGAAGCTCATGCTCGATTTTCTTACTCGCTACGTCAAAGCTTAATATTTTTCTCCGTCTTACAACACACTTGTAAATGGTTTTTTTTTTCTATTTCTTTCTGTTTTATACGTTATATAAAGAAAAAAAGAGTAAAAGACGAATACACATCAAATCACATCAATTGTGTATGCTTGCATTGATTGTCCATGTATATAAATATTATACATTCTCGTTTTAAAGAGTGTATATATATATATATATATATATATATATATATATATATATATATATATATGCGCAAACGATAGAACAAATTTACGTGACAATTTTACACGCAATTTTTCCATCTATAGAACATTGAAAATATCCCCTATATACTTTAATAATTTAATAAATACACATTGCACTTTATCTTAGATGCGCTAAATTTTTTTTTTTTTTCTTTACTTTCGAAGCGTTACTCATTAAATATTTAATGAAGAAATAAGAAAACCATGTACCGTGCGACGAACCACCCACATGTATAATTATTAAATTTTCCGATATTTCTGATCTTTTTCTTCTTTCTCTTTTTTTTTTTTTTTTCTTTCGTACATTCATCCTTTTTTTCTGATTTCCTGATATCTAATTCTATTGTGTACAATATATATGTATCTGCATTTTAGTAACATATCGGTATTAAGTATAAAATCTTATTTAGTTTTAAAACAAAATTTCTCTGTACATATATTTCAGGCGGAATAGCAATTCAGCCTTATAGTTTCGCTTATTGGTACATTAATAGAGATTTGACATATACATCGATCGATCGTATCTCTCATTAAAAGCAAGTAACATTTTTGGTACTATGTTTAATGGGTGAACTCGTCCCGTCGGCTTCACCAAGATCCATACCAAATGGCACAGAATTCCAAATGGCTTTGTCGCTACGATCGTCCTCCTCGTTAAGAATATTACACATCATCCGATCGTCGTAGAGGGAAAATCTAGCTGTCGATTGTGCGCGACCGCGAATCTTCCTCACGGAGGGAGGCAAATCCCCAGGAGTTTTTATTCTCATATGCGGATCCTTCAATACGTTTACATTTGATCTAACGTTAAATACTTCGTTGAATTTGTCGATACTTTCTTGCCTGCTAAGATTGTTCTCGGCCTTCTTACTTTTCAAATTAACTAGCGGTAAGGTCGACGGTCTGGCATTAGTAGTCGTAACGTCGTTGTCGTAAGCGTGTTTCCCAGTTTGTACTACATTCTTATCATTTTTTATTATCGGCCCAGTCGAAGTAGACGACGTCTTACCGATAATCCCGTTAACGTATTTCCCACCGGGAGATATGGTCACGTTAGTGTCCACAGTTTTAATTTGTACATTTTGCTTCGACAATAAGTTGGATTTAGAATCTTCCCTGTCTATACCACCCGGATACTTGTTATACGGGTGCATCTTCTTGTTGACAAGCAACTTCTTTAAATTCGGCCAACCACCAAAAATCTTTTTCCGCGGACTTTCTTGAAGAAAATTATCGTGTACGTTCGTTTGCTTTCGTTTATTGTAAGACGTACCGCCATCCTCGGATATTACATTTTGAACGTACGGTATAGGCGTCGCCGGTCTAAGTTGCGCCAACTGAGTCGTATGCTGTCCTAAATAATCGTGCGAGACGAGACCTTGCGCCTCCGTCACGACCTTGTATTGATCATTGCACGTGTGCTTCAAAGATTTATCGACTAAAACGTTACCATTACATCCTAGATCCTCCAAGGAGTCAGACTGTAACATCAAATTCCTCTCCATGCAAGGATTTCTTCCTTGATAAGGTTGAAGTGTTTGCGTGTGATTATATACGGCCACCTCATTGGAGTTTTTAACTGAAATAACGAACATAACGTTACGCTCGAAAATAATAATAATAATAATAATAATAATAATAATAATAATAATCACTACGACGAGATAGAAATGACTTACAACTATGCTCGTGGGCAACACTGTCGGAGGGAGAAAGCGTAACCAAATTGTCGACCATATTGCCGCTTTCGTTCGTAGAACCATCCTGACTCATGTGCATTGCAAGTTGAACGACATGAACGTTATCGTGATGCGAAGTTTCGCTATAAAGGCTATTCGTGGTTGAAGGCACTAAGGCACAGTGAGAGTTCACCATGGGGCTCCCATCGGTAAAGTATGAAGTGACTGTTGAAATATCGTACAAAATTCATTCGACTATTTCTCCATGGACTACTGGACAAAATGATTTTAATTATCCTAACGAAATTGGGCCCGGTATACTTACTACGATGAGATTGTAATTCCGAGAGACGTTCTTCTATACATAAAGCTGTCAAACGCGCTTCGGCATCCGCATCCCAACAATCTTCCATTGTTTCCTTGATAAGACGCACTCCTGGTCTGTCGATTAAGTTCCCCTCTAAAAGGGGTCTCGCTTTTTTACGCGATACCAACACCTGCATCTGTTCGAACGTAGGATGCAATCCTAAAAAACGTGATATAGAACGAATGTAAACAAAAATAGAGATCTATCTAAGAGATATGTTTTTAAGGTCACGTTCGATCCATACGAACCAATTTCATTTTCATAAGGTTGTTTATATTGAGGCACCTCCGAGCCGGGAATGTAAATGTCGGAACACCTTGAAACCAATTCCCACAACACTAACCCCATCGCATAAACATCTATTTGTTTCAGAGAACTTTCACAATCTCGTAGATTTACAGCACCCTCTAGTACTTCTGGCGCCATGTACCTCAATGTACCCACCTGTTACAAATCGAGATCAAGCGAAACAAATAACATTTCGTTCAATAATATCGAACTTTTTAATCATTCGTCATTAATCTTACGTCATTTATCGATTTTATTTCCGCATGTTGTTCTTCTCCGTTAGAGTAATACTTGGATCCAGATATTTGCACCGCTAATCCTAAGTCGCATATGCAACAGCTTCCGTCAGTTTTGATCAGTATATTTCTGGAGTTTATATCTCTGTGCGCGATACAGGGCTTGAATTTATCTGCAATGTTCCCCTCGCTTAGACAATTGTAGAATCGTTTAGGAGAATGGGCTCTGGCTGAGCCGGGATTAAACGAATTACCCGGATCAACGAATTACCCAGAGTTTCGTTTCCTTCGTAATGTCATTAACACGATCGCAACTAGTGCCTTACAACTTTATATTTTTCAACATTTTCTATACAAAGATATTATAGTATAGTATTTATAGTATACTATATTTGCTTACCGCCTTTACGTATATCAGTATGCAAATATGCAAGTCCCTTAACTATGGAAAGACCCATCTTGCAGAATGTCATCCAATCAACGGTATGGGTTTGTAAAAAGTCCGTTAAAGTACCACCAGGTGCGAAGCTTAATACTAAAAGATATTCCGTACTACCCTCCATGCTTATTCTTTCGTCTACACCTGTATTTGTAAATGTTCAGTATTGATTTTTTATCGAATAAGAGAAAAAAGGTATTGTTATTTTTTATTAAACGACAAATACTAACCGTAATAGCTTAACAGAGATGGATGTTCCATAAAGGGTAAACAGTAAGTATCTCTTTCATTTTGAAAATAATTACGATAATGAGAAGGAAATATTTTCACAGCAACATCTTGATCGCCCATACTACCTTGCCAAACAGAACCATATCGTCCCTGTCCTAAAAAAAATTATAAATGCATCTTATAGCGAGCATTACGTTACAATCACTGATATAATAATTAAACAACGTACCCACAATTGTAGTCAGTTTTAAATGATCAACCGTATAAGTACCAGTCCTTAATGCCGTGCTATCCATAAATTGGTCGTTATAAGACATGGGTTTTCCTAATCGTGCTAATATATTGTTGCGATAAGTTCGATATATCAGCATGGCTATTGTACATATCACCAATAAAGTGCAAATCAGTGTGCTCAGTACTATGAGCATCCATCTTTCCGAATCTGACTGTTCTAAATATTCTGTTGCTATAAAAAAAGATGAATGAAACCACATACGTCATTAATAACAGATTATAATTTTTATATTAGGATCAATATATATACTTAAAAGAAAGAATTTTAATGCGAGAGCATTACTTGCAAGGTTTTTCTGCACCGGTGCAGAATTAAATATCTTGTTGTCAGAGTACAAAAGGTTATTATTTGTAATATTCAAATTACAATAATCCCCATGACAGCAGCAAAACTTGGTATTATTTAAAGCCTTGGTAGAACGTTGTAATGCCACACATTCTGTGTTTTCACATTTTTGTTCACCAGATTGTTTCCAGCAACCTACCATCGCAAACAATAAAAAACCAATTACATGAACGGTCGATGAGAGAAAAGATATGCAAGGAAATCGTGTTAAATACCTTGTGATAAAATGATAATTTCTGTACCATTTGCAGTCTTATTTTCTTGCCACAATGCATGACAAAAATTATTACATATATCGACTTTAATGTCATCGTCTGCCTGTAAAATTTAATGCTAATATTTAGAAACAATGATATATGTAAAACAAAACGATCCGTACAAAATCCTTAGGTCAATAATAATAATGCTTTACAAATACTCCATAGATAATTAATAATTATTGATTATTTAATTTAGAAATATATTCATTGATTATCATACCCATTTAATCTATTATTCTACATGCTCTTATTCTTCATAGTTATGTGCGCTTATGTACATTTATTAATAGGAATTAACGCTATATCTATAAAATCTTATATTTCATATAATGTTACATTAACTGGACATTAATTGATCCACTTACTGAGATACGAACTACATTACTGTTATTGGGTACATCTTCAGACACCCCTGTTGAATTTTGTTTCAAGGAATTATGTTCATTATTTTTTTTTCTACTCGCACATATTCTACTGGCATAAATGGGGGCTGAGCTTATCCCATACAGTAGTGTGACCAATACGACCGATACAATGGCTCTCATTGTGCCTTAGCAAGCCTCTTCACAAGTTGGCCACTTCAGCAGAAGCAATGCTTCTTAAGAATTGGCATCTTTGACCATAGCGATATACAGTACTACCATAGGCACTCTTTGTTCATCTGTTTATCATATATATTTTTTAGTGTATACAAGTACATTATAAGCTTAAACATCATTATATGTAATTAAGGTAAAGTTAAATTAAACATCGATAAAAAAAAAAAGAAAAAAAAAAAATGGAAAAATAATGTCATAATAACACTGAAATATCATATGAATATTATTATAAATGCATGTAAGAGAGTAGCAAGAATATTAAAATTATATAGATAAAAGGTTACTTCCTAAACAATTTGAAACATGCATATAAACTATCTCGCTTGGCAGTAAAAAAAATTATAGGAGGAATTTTAAATATAAATTATATAATTTTGCCAGTAATGTAGCCCTTTTGTTGCATTTAACATATGGCGAATAACAACTGCGTAGAAAATGAAATGATAATTTTTGAATATTATAAAAAATGCACATAAAAATCACGTTATAAATATTATAAATCATGTAGTTGGTACGAGATCTACGTCTAGAGCGTATGACGTGTGTAGGATCGAAATCTTTGTATAAAAGGAAATAAAAGTGAAAGTAATACAAATTTCGTGTAATTCATTGTCTTAACGTATTAAAATTATAATGCTTACATTTTGACCGATAATCTCTGTAAAATTTTCATGTGCGCTCTGTAAGTTCTTGACGCCGTCACTAAGGGCAACATTGCACGATTTCATAAAACCGCAACGATCCTTTGTAGAAAAATATTATGTTTGAAATGCTACAATTGACAGTGAAACCATACTCATTGAATCGCGATATAACCACGCGTTCATAAATACGTAAAAACGATACTAACAAGCGAAACTCATATTTAAGCAACGAGCTTCGCGTTAAAGCTCCCGTTGTGTTTGTAGGAGTGCTACGCCATACGACATATAATAGATACGCAAAGAAAGCAAGTTTATACGTTCGACTGATAACGACGCTCGCGCTCTCTCTTATCCAAGTCCTTATACCAATCGAAACACTAGCGCACCTATAGGTGACGATAAGAGTTACACTGATTCTTTCAAATTCTATTTTTATCCGTCGTACGTTTGTAAATATTACGATCAACGCTAAAAGATTGTTTTTCTAATCTTGTTGTAATAACAAACGAAACTGTTTATAAATGATTGTAAAGTCGTCTAATGATTTTAATTATTAATCAAACTATAACAATATCAAACGTCGTATTATGGCGTCCATCAATTAACAATTGACGTCATGTGCGTCCATCAGCCATTTTGAAAACGATCGATGTGTGTAAATAATATATATATATATATATATATATACATACATATATATATACATATATATATATACATATATTTGCACACACATACGCTTTTATCTTCCATGATTTTACCATCGAACGTTCGCTATGCTTACTAAAAGCACGGTTCACGGCCAATCAGACATTTTAGTTTACGCGGTTTATGATGTAGTAATAGAGGAACGCGCGAATTGGAACGCCGCGTCGTATCGTGTGTGTTTTCGACGTATCGTGCAAATGGCGGCTCTCGCGATGTTTGTGAAACATTTCTGAGATATTAGATATACGAATTATATGCAATTTGCGATAATTAGTGAAATAGATACGTACTATTAGTGTCAAAGTGTGAGAAGATTTATTATAAACATGGTGAAACTGCTAAAAAAGTTTTTTGCCGGTGACAAAGTTTTTGCGAAAGTTCGAGGTTACCCGCCATGGCCAGCTAAAGTAAGTACTATCTAATTTATCTAAAGTGATTCGACGAACATTCGTGGTACCTTACAGATAACAGAATAGAAATCATAATTTTAATTAATAATACTTTTATCTGCTAACATTATTGATATCGTTACTCGTAAAAAAACTGATTAATATTTCAGACCACTTAAAAATTATGTTTACATAAAATTCTTTCGAACGTATAACCAAAATGGAATCTTTCTTTTTATCAACACTTTTGAGACTATATATTTCAATCATTATATGATATGTTACATTTATAATTCATACTGTTTCAATGAAAATAAATAATGAAATCATACATACATTATCGCATAGATTTATGTACTGTGTGTTATATTGATTCTATTTACAGGTTGAGAAGGTTACAGACCCCAACTCTAAAAATGCTAAATATAGTGTATACTTTTACGGCACAGGTGAAACGTAAGTAATAATAGAATTTTGTTTAACAATTGATGTAAAGTAAAATCTATAGTACTTATAGCTTATATTTACATAAAAGATATAACGTTACCTCATTTCAGGGCTGTATGTAAAGTGGAAGAGCTGTTTACTTATACCGAGAACAAAGCAAAGTTTGGTAACAAAGCTTTACGAAGAAAATTTTTTCACGAAGGCTTGCAACAACTAGAGCAAGAACTCAAAAATGAAAGGAGTAGAGCTAGTGCGGATATAGAAGATCTACAAGGTAATTGTTTAAAATTGTAAAGTACGATGCACCATAATACTTTAATTATTTTCTTGAAGATTACTCTGATGTTATAGAATCGGATATGGCAGAAGATACTGGCACAAAAAGTAGCGATGCAGCTTCTGATTTACCCACAGCTAGTACAACGGATAGCGACATGGAATCTGGGTCTTTAATAATCGATGAAGGAGATAAAAAAAAATCTTTAAAGAGAAAAACTTTTTCTACATCATCCAATAATCCAGTAAGCGTTTTGATATTTTATTTCATTTTGGTATTATTTGTATTATGGAGATTTAGAATCTTATGTACTGTTGTACGCAATATTGTTCAAGATACGCAATTATTGAAATGATGTCTCCGATAGAAAGTTAGGAATTGCCGACAAACATTTGTAAAGATTAAAGAGTTTGTGCGATTATTCCTTACATTGTATCATTTTTAAGCTTATGATACATAAAGGAAACATATTGTAAAAAATTTTTTTTAATTCATTTCTCATATGAATTAGGAAACCCCTGAATTAAAAAAGAAACGTGGGAAGGCAAAGGCCTTGTCCACATCGACGGGTGACACATTAAAACAAGAATCAGCTCTTGATTCTCAAGGGGAGGAATCGCCTAAAGAAATCGTAAGCCGCAGTGGACGAAAAATAAAACCAAAGCGCTTTGCAGATTTCTCAAGTTCTGAAGAAACGGAAGGTGCTGATAAAAGTGGTATTTATGATGTCCATGTTCATAATTTAGCAATATATATGTATATATTGCAGAAAATGTAATAAAAATTTCAAATTATTTTTACAAATTTGACAAAGAAAAACATCGATCTGTATTATGTGCTATCTAGTGCCTAATTTATTTAGGATGATTTATGTCAATGAAATTCATTGTTTAATTATAAACTACTAAAAGCATATACATACATACATACATACATACATACATACATACATACATACATATATATATATATATATATATACATACATACATACATACATACATACATACATACATACATACATACATATATATATATATATATATATATATATATATATATATACATACATACATACATACATACATACATACATACATGCATACATACATACATATACATATCATATACATATCATATACATATATCGAGAACACAATGTACAATATTTCCGTTTTAATCTTTACTCTCTTAACAGTTCTGATGGTCAGTGATGTAAGTTTCTTCAAATGAATCTTAAATGAAAAGTTTCAAATATAAGAATGTAATTGATTACTATGGATTTCTTCCATATTTTTCTTAAATATTTTAAATACTTTATGGCCACCTCCATATTTTTGCTTAACCCGTTTCATTAATAACTTTTATAGTGATTTGTTAGCGCAGAAAGTGAATCTTAGCAAATCATAAATTTTTATAAAGAAATGTTTAAAGGTTGAAGAAATGTGATCAATGTTTCAACTGTGTCATGTTTAATGGTGGAAGAAGAAACGCAGACAATATCTTCAAATATAAACGAAATATATACAAGATTTGTGGAAACTGACGAAACTAGGAATTTATCGACAAAAGAATTGAAAATATTGGTTCTTTTGGAAGAATTATATTTAATTCGTATAAAAAAAGATAAATTTTTGAAAAATAACTGTATTTCGTAATATTGTTTTACTTTAATAAAATTTCACTATAATTTTTTTCTTATAGGTACTACTTATTTCCTACCTTTTGTCTATTGTACATTCTGTTCTCGATAGAATTCTATTTGTCATGCCATTCATATATCGTTTACATGTCTTTAATTAGTAGACAGTCAGAATATCCGAGTTCGTTTTTCCATTGTTTCCTGAGAATTATATATATATTTTATATACATATATATATATATATATATATGTATATATATACATATATACATATATATATATATACATACACATACATATATATATATGTATATATATATATATATATATATATATATATATATATATATGCGCCTTATCATGAAATTAAAATAGAATCCTCTTTATATACGTATATTAAAGGATCGATTTGGTATTACACACGTATATGCGATCGTTCTTAGTTATAAAAATGAGTATGCGTGACGGATATATTAATTATATGATTTTCAATGTCCTGTACAATATAGAACATTCTGCCAGAGGACGCGGGAAAATTAAAAACGATGAGTCCAACGAGCACATGTCGCCTGCTGGAACTTACAAGAAAAGGACTATCAACGCAGAAAGTAAGTGTTATAATAGATATGCGTTTAATTCAAATAATCATTTACACGTGTTTACTTTATGTTAAAGAGAAAAATAGTATTGGCGAATCGTCGCTTATGGAAGGCACTGTGGTTTCTAATGCTACGTCTTCCGAGACACCAGGCCGATTTCTTCTTGCACGAACATTTGCAGGTGAATACGTGGGCATTAAATTAGACGTTGACAGGCCAAAATCGTTTGACAGTGAAAAAGCTAGGACGCAATGGGATTGGACCACCGCTCGGAACGCGATGAAGCTAAAAGGTCAATTAGAAAGCGGCGAAATTTTACCTGAGCAAGTTAAAGATTCTTTAGATTTTAATGTACACGTGCCAGAGGACGAAAAACGTCTCTTGGCGAAAGATGGTGCTGTTCATCGGAAGACGTACAAGCTAAGGTAGATAACAAGAAAAGATTCTCTTATAAAATTTTGAAGACATTAATCCAATTATACGAGGTTACGATCTATTAATATTCTTTTATATTTAGATGGCTTCGTATAGAAGCGCAATTGTTACAATTGGATGCTCAAATAAAATCTAATCTCGGTTTGGATCGGGCTAATACCGACAAATGTTTAGAGGCGATGGATGAAATATTGTCCCTTTCTATCGATCCGTTAATGTTAAAAAAGCATCCACATATTGTTGAAACTGTGAAGAGGGTAAATATTTATAAGCTCGTTGCTAATTAGATAATTTTTCGACGTTTCGATATTTCACGGATTTTTTTTTGTTTTCGATCGTTCACAGTTAAGGCGGTACATCGGTAACTTATCCGACTGGAAGTTGAGCAAGGACGAAGAGGTAAATATCGGCATTAATCGGGTGTCATTAAATCAATCGATAATTATTTTTGAATCGAAACCCTTGCAATTAATTTTACAGGCTGTTTTCAAACAAAAGGCAGAACAAATAAGACAGAAAGCAGAGCATATATACAACAAATTTAAGGTAATTACTTAAATAACTCAACTTTCAATTCAACTAGGTAGGTATAAAATGATAAAAAGGATAAGAGTGCGCGATAATCGTATTGCGAAGGAAAGTAATATAAAAAATTATATAGGCAATGTTCACTATACCAGAGGGACAGTCGTTTTGGCAATCATTTTCCGATCAAGTGGACCATTTCAAGAAATTAACGAAAGATATGCCCGAAGAAAAAGTTTTCTCCTTAATGTCCGATCCTACTTGTCCAGGTGGATATTATCATTTAATTTTCCAATTGAGAATCGTGACTTTGAAGTTTATGGAAATAAAAAATAAAAGATTATATGTCATAATAAAGGTATCGAACCTGTCGTTTTCAGATGATGGCGTATCAGAGGACGGACCTGCGTATGATAGTGGCAGTCAAGCGGATACAAACGTTAAAGTGAAAATAGAATCGGAACAAGTGCCTATGAGAATTGAAAGCCCTAAAGAAACAGAAAGCAAGTAACATACGTACATTTCGTATGTAATAAAAGGTGAACGTAGTTCACCGTGTTTTGTGCGGTACTATACTATAAAAGACAGCAGAGTGTTTTTCAACTGATCGAGGGATCGTGGCCTTCGCACGTTTCGAAAACAATCCATGTTGATAAATTTTCCTACTGCAATAATTCAATGGGTTTCTTTGAAATTTCTAATGAATTCCCTTTGGCATTATTACAATACTACCAGAACGTGCACGTGTCAGAATATTTACAATTGAAGGTTGGTGATGTAAACGACACTCATGCTACCAAAAAAGTTTAATTGAGACAAAAATTATACAAAATTAGAAAAATGAATCATCTTTCTATAATATGTAATTGTTTCTCTGCCTCTGTGAAAATGTTAATTTATCTTCACATCATTTTGATCGTACCAAAGCAGAACATTTCACGGTAATCATTCGTAATAAGAAGGCGACCATCTTTACTTCTTAACCATTGTTTCTATCAAACTATCGATGTAAATACAGGAATATACAATTCATGTTACACGTTAAACACTCTATATTGACAGGCAATGAATAATTCAAAAGTAAAGTAATTGTACAATGCGTACCATTGGAATGGCATCGATGTATCAGATTTATCGCGAGAAACGATTTTTATCTTTTTGAAATTCATGTTTCTATTGCACTTTAAAGGCAAATTTACGTTGTCCGAGCAATAAGAAAATTCTATGTTTTTTGGTATAACGCTGATGTTATTTCGAAACATTTCTCGATATATATATATATATATATATATATATATATATATATATATATATACACATATATATTTTTTAAAGTCTGTTGCTAGGCATTTTTTTTACAAATAATTATAGATAAATGTTGGATTATTAGTTGTAGAAATTATGAGTATACGTAGCAATAAAAATTTATGATCGATGTAAAGGCAACGCGAAGTAACAGCGGCGTGCGTGTTATGGGTAAGTATTTTAAGTTTACTATATATTGCTCTTTTAACGCGGTAACTACAATCGAGTGAAATCAAATCGTTATCGATTAACTATATGATTGTGCATATATGGATAAATAGAAAAGTGTTTCTCACTGAACCTCTTAAATTTGTTATTAAAGATTGCAACTGATTTCAAAAATGTTAGAAGTCGAAAGGAATTTGTTAATTTACATCGTACGATATAAGGAATTATTTTCGAGAGTTATGGTAAGCTCCTAAAGTTGATTACATTATAATTAAATATTTTTATCAATAATAATAATAACAATAATAATGATAATGATAATAATATACATGTAATGAGAGATAAAATTGATTTAGTTTGTAACAGTTGTGAAGATAATACTGTTGAGTATCGACAAAAAGAAAAACAAGCAGAGTTTCTATCGGAAAGTATAAGTTACCGACAACAAATTTGTCCTGCTTCAACTTTTGTACAAATAGAGATTATTCAAATATAACATATCAAAAGTATAATTAAATTTGATTTTATGAAAATTGATTTTGGTTTATTTTTAATGGAGAATAAGATAAGTAGGCGTTTTGAAAAAACACGAGCGAGAAATTGTTACGATCGACATAATGGTGCGAAAAAGTAAATTCTTGTTTCTCGAATGAGTATATTTTTTATAAACTACTTTTAATAGAAAAAGGTTTGTGTGTCGAACGTTCGAGAAATGTTCGTCCACGGCCAAACGGTATCTTATGCTAAGATTATATATATATAGTTTATTAAAAATTTAATATAACACTTGTCATCGACGAAAATCGCCGGGCTGTAAACGGTGGCCTTTGAAGTGCATTGAGAACATAAATCATTTGTACTATCATTACATTGTACTTTTATAATGATTTATATCGATTCATTTAAACCGATCGATCGTTTACTCTTCATACGGTAAAATCGCACCGAGTTTGCTTTCAAACGTTGAAAATAAAAACTTGGCGCGTTTATTGCCACACAAAGTTCTCGTCACGATGAAAGAAAATGTTTATTTCAAATGTATTTCAAATATTTTGAATAAAAAATGTTATAAGCTATATTCCTCTTTCTTCAATGATTAAATCCTCATTTTTTTTTTTTTCACCAGAAGACAGTGTTCGTTCCTGGATTCCTTCGTTTGCGAATGAAGCCGCAATTATCATTTGATAATAAATAATTCTACTTGGAAAATTGTATGCATAAATTTATTCATGCCGGGACAAGTATCGTGGGTAAACGATGAGGGAGGAACAAATCAGAATCCGTCTCTTTCGTTACTCAGAACAGAATTTATAAATAATTGCGACAGAGATATATATGAATACATCGATTGTACGGAATTGCGTTCGCCTTAAAACGTACTTTAAACGCAATATTTATACAGTATCCTTTCCCTCAATTTTTTTTTCCTTTTGCTTCTATTTTTATTTATTTTTTATTCGTACACACGCACACGCACGCACACACACACGCACACGCACGCACACGCACACACACATATACTATTATATACATCCAGCCTCTTAATCGTAAAATTTACTAAGCCTCTAAAATGTGAATACTTAATACGTTAATCGTTACGTTGGATCATCGATCGATTTATCGAATAAACACCTTATTCGTACTAACTAACGATCAAAACAAGTACCTATCGCTTTATCGTTATTTTCTAATAGTTCGCTTTACTCTCTTGAATTTTTTACTCCGGTGTAATATATCCTACGATCAATTTAATCTTGACCAACTTCGATACTATCTTATCGTGGTTTAACACGAAAAGAAGCGTAAGTATTGTCGGTTTCTCAACGGATTATGTGTATGTATGTATGTACGTATGTATATACTATAGTACCTACATATGTGTATATATCGTATGGATGTATTTTTATACAATGAATAATGCGAACGATTCTCTCTATCCGCGCTTTCTATCCTTTGAAAGACTCGAAACACGTAATAAATGCTATCGCAAAAATGTTAAATGTTGTTTGTTTATCGTAACGATTCTAAAATTCCTTGGCATTTCTTAATGACAAATGATTATGGCGTCGCGTGAAAAAATTTCTCTGTAATTAAAATGCCTCGTATAAAAGAAACTATAATTTCTAACGACGTACGATTGTATGACGATCGACCTTCTTAAAATCATTTTGATCTTCTTTTATCAGTTTGTTAAATAAAGGCAATTTCAGTTTAGGATCGCGAGGTCCATCTCGTACTATGCATATATATACTTTCTGGAAAGGTATTTAATGCAACTAAGATTTTCGTCTAATCTAGTCGTTTCATATAAAAAGTCACCTGAAAATAATTATATATATATATATATATATGTACGTGTATATATATATATATATATATGTATATTCTTTTTCTCCCCCAAAATTTTACCAAATACGAATTTACTTTTTGGATTAGAGACGATATCTCGTAGGATATCGTACTCGTTAAACGGATGTCTCTGCCGACGTAGTGCCATTTACTTTCAATGGGCCGATACTCTCCTTCGATCGTATAAGATCTACCTAAAAGAATGATAGAAAATTATTTCGAAAGCGTCAATTGCATTAAGTTTGTTTTTGCTGACGATTTTTATCTATCGAAAAACAAAAAAAAAAAGAATAAAAAAACATATCTATAGATGATTATTTCCAGTTTAGAAAAAGCAATGTACTTTAACGCCAAATATTAAACGACGAAGTAAATGTTAGCTGTGTTAGCGGCGACAAAACCATTCGAACGATAATTTAAACTATATTTCACTAGACGAAACGAAGAAGGTTGAGCGTACGCTTTCGACAAAAGCCATGCGAATACCATAATGAAAATGGCATGCAAAGTTATTTCTTTTATTTTTTTATTTTTCATATTCGGGCAGTCACGAATATTATTTCCATGATCGAATTTGAACGATGAATGATTTGGAATGCGAAGGAGATTACACTTACGAATAGCGATAAATTATAGATCGTCGTGAGGAAATACAATAAAGAAGAGATTAATGGGATAACGAACGATGACAGAGATTAAATTATGTCGAGTAAACGAAATTGAATAAATATTTAATTAATACTATTACGTAAGGACGGGCTGTTAAACTAATCTAAATTATAAACTGAATTACGGATTCAATTTTTCATTATCTGCTGGTTTACTGCTGGATATCGCAGGGATCTATTTTCTTCTACTTTAAAATATGTAAAGTATAATAACGAATGGAGACATTGGAAAGGCGTACAAGGTCACGATTCAAAGATGTAAGGATATCGATTCCAGCAGCGAACGTTCTAAAAAAAAAAAAGGAGGAAATATAGATGACTATGGTACGCGAGAATAATACTCTTAATCCGTTCTAATAACGCCGAGTCGTCGAGGAGTAAACGAACCGATTTCTCCTCGATGAGTCGTCGACTCATCGCGCGAGGGCAGAAGAAATCATGGTCACAGGCCCTTTCGTAAATTTACTCACAGCAGTGGTATATGGGGTATGTCGCATGCCGGTGTATTGGTGCTCTTGCTGTGTGTCTTGGTGATGATGCTTGTTAGAATTTAGAGTCATTTACGCTCGTCACCTTGATCGATATGCCATTGTCATCTTCGTCCTCCTCCGTCATAGTCGTCAGCCTCGTCGTTTCGTCGACCAGCAACGAGCCCTCCTTCTTGGGATGTTTCTTCGATTTGCTTACGCTACGGAAAGGAGAGAGAGAGAGAGAGAGAGAGAGAAAGAAGAAGAGCTTAGTACCATTAAGTTAAACCGTATCGTTAATCATTTCGTATCTACGTACTTCATTAATTTCGGTTGTTTCTGCTTCTCGTTACTCTCATTAACCTGTTGCCAAATCCCGCTCTTATTGACCTCCTCGCTGATATTGATGCTCGCCAATGGTATCTTCATAATATTTCCATTTGCCAAAGATATTTGAATGTTATCCGGTGCTCCATAACCGATGGGATAATTCTGATGATGTTCCTGTACCAATGAGAAAATACGATCGACTTACAATCAATGTTCGATTTCGTTCTAATTTTCTTTCTTTCTTCTTTTTTTTTTTTTTCTTTTTTTTTTCTTTCTTTTCTTTTCGTGCCCGAATACACCGGCCATGCCAAAGAGCCGACTCTCTTTTTTTTTTTTTTTTTTTTTTTTCTCAACGACTACGGCAAATGAATCGCGACTAATATTCTATACGACGATGAAAATCGGTATGATCGATTAGTTTGTCGTTAAAAACTTTTCGATTCGTCGACGATGGAACACGTTGATGCAATAATTATAACCACTATATTAGAATCGGTACTACGTGCGCTTGTGGTGACGTACCGATGACAGGCGGAGGGTTCGACGACGAGCGATTTTTACGATTTTCTCTCTCTCTCTCTATCTCTTTCATTAAGATGCGTCATCGTCCAATTTTGGGTAGTTTTCTCTCGTGAATCGTCTCCATCCTCCGTGAGTCATGGTCCTCCCGCTAGATATTATCAAACGAAATCTCTCTTTTCGATTCGCCCGTTATCGACATTCTTATTGTTTTTTTTTCTTTCTTTCTTTCATTTCTCTCTTTACATTTTGTCATCGATCCTATCGCGTCCGACTATTTGCTTCTCACTGTGACAAAGATACGTCTACATCGTCCAAAGAGAGAATGTGTACCTAATGAATATCTGTAGTCTGCTTTTATTTTATTTTATTTTTATTTTTTTTTGTGGAGGGGAGAGAAAGGAGGGAGTAGGCGTGGAGGGAGGAAGGGAGGGAGGGAGGGAGGGAGGGAGGGAGAAAAAAAAAAGATAAAAAAATAGAGTAAATTCGACTCACTGTCTGGGCGCAAGTGGCCAAGATTATATCTCTGCATCTTGATACGTACGAGGAACTTGGTGCTGAACATGTAAATTCCTTGTTAAACTTGAAACCAATAGAGTTTTCACGATTTCGATATGTAAAAAAAGGGCTATTAATAATTTCTAAAAGCGATATGTAGCTTTGACATTTTCGACGATTCGTCGTTTCAAATCGTCTCTAACTAGGAACTCTTTGTATGTGAAACAAAATCTGGTGTTACACAGAGAGGTGTTTGTATTTGTGTACTTCAAAGAACAATGTATTTTGACAGTTCAAATAGGGCAGATAGTCTTTACAGTCTTTATCATCTGCCTTCTCAATTTGGAACAATTTGCGAGGACACATCGATAGCAAATCTTTAGGACGGCGAATGGAAAATGATATTAGACCCGCGTCAACTTATAGGTACTAGCCTATATATATATATATATATATATATATATATATATATATATGTATATATATATACACACTTTCTTAACATATGTTGTTTTTTACTCAAAGATAAGTCTAAGAGAACAAAAATTGGTCGTACGCTGCGTTCCGTAGGCGATCGATCGTCCGACGAGGAACGACATAACGTCGCCCCGTTATGCTGCCGTTTATTGTCTAACGATTACTTAATATATCATTATAATTATTACAGCGTGTTGTAACAAAAGCGAAAATTTATACAAAGATTATCCACGATAATCCGCGAGATTTAAGCGTCGGTATCAGAGCGTTGGACATATTTTTTTGTTCTTTTTTTCTTTTCCCTTTCCCTTCTAACGTATCGAATGCTTAAAATCTCTTCGATAAACGAGATTCTCACGAAAGCGATCAACATTTAAATATATGTATATCATTGGCCTAATTAATCTCTAATACAACAATAACAGCAATAACATCGTTGTTGGCCATCGCGCGAACGCCTAATACAAAGCTGCTCAAACGCTATACCTACTACGTATGTATATTGTATAGAGGTATATATTTAAAAATTATTTACGACCACGATCGCTGCATTTCTTTAGATATTGGTCTGTACCGGTAAATCGGTCAATCGGAAGGAACACAAATTTTGAAAGGATCTAGGAATACAAGCGATGGGTCTCAATTTTACTTCAATCGTTCGTTCGAACATGTAAATCTCTCGTATAAAATTTGCCCAACGTGATTTAACTATTATTCTCGAGGTATGGCCGTTGGATTAATTAAAAAACGCTTCGTTCTAATTTCTCACCGTAGTCGCTATTGCGCTCAAAGAAAAACGTAGAATCTTTCCCGAGCGGTTCTCGTGAGTTTTACCTAAAAAAATTACTCGAATATTTTCTTTTCTATATTTTCTTCTTCTTTTTTTTTTTTTTTTTTGTTCGAGGCCCTGTTTAGGTCCCCTCCCCCCTCCCCCTCCCCCCTTCTAAGAGGATCAATCTTTTCGACGACGTAAGCTGGATCGATCGTAGTCGCACATAGTTATAGTGACCACGGGACAATCGTCGAGCCGGTGGTCTATCCTCGTTCGCTATTTACGACAAGCTAAGTTTCTTAATATTCGTCTGACGATGCTAACCTCGCCGCTCTCCAATTGGCGAAGATCTTCGGCGTGCTTCTTGCTCGGTTCCGGCATCACGTCGTCGAGTATCTTCAATTCGCGCTGAGTGAAGATCAAGTCGAGGGACTTGCGAATGCCGATCATCACTACGAGCTACACGCAAATTTCAATTGAACAAAGAGGGGAAACAAAAAAATATATGAAAGCTTACATCTATGATCGACTTACCATCAATGGAAATAGAATGGAGGTAGTGCTAAACGACTTGATGATCCATAGACAAGAGAGACATGTCAGTTGTATCGCCGTGAATACGTGGACGCGTTTTAACGGCACCTACGAAAAGATCTTCATTATCGTCGTCGAGAAGTCGTATATAGATAGATCGTGGGCGCTATATAGATTTGGAACGACGAAGGGATCGATCGGGGCGCATACCTGTCGAAGGAACATGTAGTCGGGCTGGTACTTGACCGGCATAAGCATGATGAGTATTCTATCGAAGAATTGTAGTCCCTTTAGCGAGGCCACACCCATGTAAAGGAAGACACCGAATAGAACTGGCATCGGTATGTGCCTGAGCATCGGCGTCAGGAGAACGGAGCAACCGATCATGAGAAAGATCAGTATGTGCGTAACTCTCTGCTCTCGGACGCCTAAAAATTGTGGCTTCTCGCCCGGGGCCGCGCATTCCGACTCCAATTTCAAGGAGTTTACGTGATTTATCGAAAGAACGGTTGCCGCAACGAACCACGGTAAGCCCATAACCGAACAGACCTCTATCAGGATTGCCAGGATAAACAGGTCCAGATGATAACCGCATCCTTTCTGAACGATCGATCATTCACATTGTCGAATCGGTTAGTTAGATTTCCATTGCGATTTGCGATTACGAAGGTAATAACGTACCTTCAACTTATTTTCTTTCCTATTAACGATCACCGCCGTTATCTGCTGATCCATAAAGATCAGTATAGTGCCCAAGAGAGCGGGTAGAATAGCCACGATGGCGCTCCACCATGGATTATTCTGAAAAGGCCAAATCATCCATCCCCGGCCTTCCAGGGTCGGCTTGAATTCTTCAGGTACTTCTAACTTTGGCGTTGGGATACCCACGAAGTGATCCAACAAGGACATCGAAAAGATCGCGATTATAACGGCAAAATCGCTCAACACTTGTCTGACCTAGAACCGTTAAAGGCCCGTTCGCAAGCTCGTACGAAGGCTCGTAGATTCTTCGAGAAATTTTTCTCGATACGACGACAGACAGCACGTACCTTCGATGGAAAGAAAAGAGCATTCTTAAAGTCCTTCATCTCGATGGATAACAAGAAGGTGCCCATGAAAAGGATAATTGACATGAGGAACACATCGGGTACGTATTGCGGTACATCGCAACCCTCTCCTATAAGCGTGCCGTTGTAATTCTGAAAGGAGCAATAACGAGTCTGGTCTTATCGTTTCTTCGATTACATCTACGTTTTTTTTTTTTTCCCCCTTTAGACTATCATAAAGTCAGCCCCGATCAAAGGATAATTCTCCCTTTTATATTTTATCGTTCGCCGAGGAGGAGAGCGCGACTCTCTTCCCCGAAAGCTTTATAATCTTGATAGAAACGCGAGCCTAACCCATCGACGACCCCCGGGTCGTTTCGAGTCTTTGATCGTGTCATTTACTGGCAGAAGAAGTTTCGACGAACCTGACACGTTGTCCGATCCAGCGTCGTCCAATTTACGTTCTCGAAGCCATAGGAGGAGCTATCGTTCGGCGGTTTGCACCAGCATTCGTAAGCCAAAGGATCGTTGGCGTGAGTATTTATAGGATACTTTTTCCCGATCGAGAGGACGTTTTCCACAGCCTGCATTATTTTATTGGAAAGAAATAAGCTTAGAGAAAAAGGGGAACGTTACGTGTAGAAAATGAGAGGCGCGGGATTCGGAAGCCCGAACCGTTCGATCGACCACGGCCGACCTAGATGTCGAAGGTTTTGCCGATGGTGCAATATTTCAAGCACGCACGTACCCACGCACGCACGCACGCACGCACGCACGCACGCTTTAAGATAGATCCAATTAAGCCCGTTGATCGTAGGCGCGATCGAAAGGCCGACCGATTTTACAAACGTTATTTTCGGGTTAGCCATCTCTTAGGTGGCTTGGATGAAGCTTACCTTGTAAATAAAAATGAAAGCGATGAGGGTGGCGAAATTTTCTTCGGTAAATCGGGTTATGTAGCAGACGAAGGCGCTCGCGTCAAGGGCCACGAGGGTTAAAAGAATGAGGGTCGTCCACGTACCGATCCAAAAGCGAAAGGACATGTAATTCCAATCTGATTGCTTGCAAAATTCGTAGACGATCGTCTCGAAGACCAATACCGGTCCGGTCGATCCTAAAATAGTGAGCGGTTGTCCCGAGAAGAGTCCGTATCCGAGGCCGCAAACGAATCCCGACACCAAAGATTCCATCGCGGCCATGTTCTTTCCCGTGGCCTCGCTCAAGAGACCACCGAAGGTTATGATGGGCGAGAGACAGGCAAAGTATAAGAAAATGAAGGATGCGACGCACTGCAGAGCCAGGGCGTCTTTGAAATCGGAAAAGTAGAATGGCGCCTTTCTTTTAACGTCGTTTATCAAACCACCGAAAAGCCTTCCAGTTCTCGATAAACCGGATTCTTCCCTCTGCTTCTGTTCGTCGGCCTCTTCGTCGGCCTCTTCCCTCGGCTTTTCCTCCTTCGGCCTTTTCCTTACGTCCTAACAAAACGTTACATTACGCAAGACCCGTCGCGCCCGTACAAGGACAATTTTATACGCGAAAGATGAGACGTCGGTCTCGCGAAAGAAGAAAAAAAAGAAAAAGGAAGACGCTCTACTTGCGACGGTATGGCGGCCGGTGGTTCTATCCTTATGGTAGGATCCCACTCGCCAGGAGGCAAGACGGTCACCGCGTCTAGAAATTCGTCGATGCCAGCGAGAAGGTGGTTCCTATTTTTGGCCTTGTATGCGACATCGTGGAAGACCTCGTCGGACATTAGCGTCGCCATCGCCCGTCCAATTTCGTGGAAACCCGAAATACCACCCTAAACAAAAAGTGTCATCCCCGTACGTATTTTTTTCTCTTTTTTTTTTTTCTTTTTTTTTTCCAACCGTTACACGTTCGAGCCCCGGCAATAACGTTTCGTCTACTTTAAGATCGTACCATAGGTCCTAGAAGGACGAAGATAAATCTCGTTGGAACCGGTACCTCCGTCAGATCGCCCATTATTCCTGCTTGGCTTAGTCGTATAAAGGCGGACAGGGTCTTGTCGAGAAAATCGACCTCGCCCACGAGAATGTTGCTCGCTTCGGCACCGGCCGGTATCTTTCTCATGAAATGCGTGTTACCCTACAATTTGATAGAGCCTAGTTTTATCCGATCGGTTCTGGCGTGCCTACAACGATCCGCGCGACAATTGAACTTTAACGAAATAAATAATAGAAACTAACCCTATGATTGGCATCCCCGTTTTCCAATGCGGAAGAACTGTGATTTCTGCTGATTGACACGCTGCTAGGACTTCGATCGATCCCGTTGGCACCTGGTTCTTGACCTGAAAGGGATCTAGCTTACTGCCTACCGCACTTAACATTTATTATTTCGTTTTTAATATCTCCGTCGCCGCGCCCTAGCGATCGACGGAATCCTCGAAAAGCTTACCATTTTCATTTCTTAAAAGCGTCAAACTTTTTCAAGCGGCTGCCATCGATTTCGGGAGGGGGGGGGGGGCTTTCGTTAAAACGGAACGTTACAAGTATCACGAGTAAAATGTCAAGTATAGTCGTCCGTTCGTAACGGCTTTTCGGTGGGCTGCCTCGGCTATCGTCAAATTTTCTCGACGCTTTTTATCGCGAATAACGAAAGGTAAAGCTTCTTTCTGGTCTTTTCATTCCACCCTTTCACGATTAAAAATATACACATGCCAGACGCAACGCGTTTATCGCATACGTTCACCTACGAGACGAACCCGTTTGAAATCTACAATTTCAAAGCGCAAAGGGGCGCGATACGTTCGTATATAACGACGATTACGATAATTCACAATACATCAACGTTATCCTCCGTTAAGCCTCCTTTTCAGAAATCGAGTGCAGCGGCCCGAAGCCCCCCGCTCTTCCCCGAGTTTTCCCCTTCGCATTGCATTCGTGACAGTTCGATGGATCGTTACAAGCACGTGTATGTATATGTATGTGCGTGTGGCATCGGCGCCGTGTATAATACAAGAGTAAGTATGCAGAGATTTCGTTGGAAGATCGTAAGAAATGAAAAAAGCTACGCTACGCAAAGCGAATGCGGATGGTTGCATGTGTGTGTGTGTGTGCGTGTGTGTTTTAATTGTCAACGATAATCGTTACGGGTAAATAGTAAAATGGAGACATTTATAGGGGGGATGGGGGGCTTGGGGGGGTTGGGGGAGCAAGCAGAGAAAAGCGGTTTACCGGGAATGGCAAGGAAGCGGCCGCCAGCACTCATCGCTGCTCCACCGGCCTGACTCGTTGCACCGGCGATCGCCGGGGCGGAATTTGATTCCTCCACTACAAATGAGCATGAAACACAGACCAGGATCCTTCGTTTATTTACAGTGGAAGACGAGACTGCAACCGTGGCTACGACGTTACTCCTAATTACGCGGAAAAACGAACGTTGAATTGCGACGGACGATCGCGCACTCGACATATTTTCTCCTATACGATTTAATTCGAAAACTTAATGACCGTTTCCCTAGTCGCCAAGTCAAGTCAAGTCAAGTAAAGTCAAGTCAAGTCAAGTCAAGTCAAAGTGACGTACTTCTAACGTACACAAAGGCGTTTTTCAAACTCGACGTCCGCTCGAGTTACGCAACCTTAAAAGCATAGAAATAATTCTCACGCGATCTCTCGAACGTAATGTACCGGATTTTACGGATCGTTGTTTTCCTTCCGACAATAAGTGCAAAAAAAAAAAAAGAAAAGTCGACTAAGAATCATAGGTTAGCAATGGCTGAAAGATCATCTTACTTAGACAGGATACATCGAGCCACGTGCAAGTCACACAATAAAACCGAAACGTCATGCCTCGCGATCGAAAGTTTCGCAACGTTTCGTAGTTTTTAGTAGATAAGTAAGATACGAATCGGGCATGTCCGACTCGGGTTCGAAACTTTGATCTATCCTTTTTACGATTCACGTAAAAATATTACGGAAAGAATATATATGTATACATATATATATATATATATATATATATATATATATATATACACATATATATATAAAGAATTATTCTAAACATCGATAATACCATTCAGAGATAAATGTAATAGTTAAAAATGTACATACATTTATATACGTTATGATCGAACCACATGAAACGGGATACAATAAGAAACGGATAAAAAGAGTGTTGAGAGAAAGACGGACCTGTGCAGAATCGTATAATAAAATCTATATCGATAATAATAAATCAATTATATTATCTAACCTTTTAGCTGACACATGGCGAACCACGCGGTAAATCCCACCACGTGGGGTATGCCAATATCGGCTGGCGCATAAACAAGAAATCGGCAAGGTCAGTAATTATCATCGATTCGATCGACTCGAAGCGTTGCTTTCAATTATCGTTCCCTAATTTCGATCGCAAATGTCAACGACCTTAGCAGCGTGTTAAAACGAACGGAGAATTGATATTGCAGGTGTATCGTTAGCGTTAGTATTAATAATTTGGGACGGATAACGTTAGTCGATGATTAGAATGAAAAACTATAATGATTTGGGTGAATGCGCGTCGCGCTTTATAATAAACAAGCGATAATATTCCTCGTTGAGTTAACCATAGGCTTTAGCTGACTGGCCTACGTTGTACCTGGTACCAGAAGGTATGGCCCTTTCAGATCTTTCGCCTCTTTCGAAAGTAGGGCCGTATTAGAGTTTGGGCAACTGCTGCTGCGGCCGACGGCGGCGGGCGCATAGGCGTCCCCGACGTCGCGACGCTCCTGCAAATCTGACGTCAACAAGGCATGCATACCACATGTACAGCCGTATTCTGGAAAATGCCGTAGCGTCGCTTTAGCGAATCCCATTTTATTTTACTATTTACCGAAAAACCGGCTCCTTCGCCGTACCGATTAATATCGAATTATCGTGGCTTACAACGAAGATAAAAGTGTAAAATAATCGAAATTATTAGTTCGACTCGACGAAAATACAAAATAAAAAAGAACTATGAACGATGTAAAAAAAAGATCAAAGAAAAATTATTTAATACGAAAGAAAGCAAAGAAATAAACAAAAGGTATATAAATTGTATGAAAATAAAGATAGAAAGAGTTGAAAGGAATAATTAATGGTTAAATAATGGATCTTCAAAGTTCTCTCTCTCTCTCTCTCCCTCTCTCTCTCTCTCTCTCTCTCGAGCTTATCGAACGCCTAAAAGTATGCAACGCCGCGTACGCGTACGCCGTTTGTATCGTTACCTTTTCCACCCAAGTACGATATACCGTGTCTCGTTAAAACTTTGCCGTCTTTCGTAAATGTTATCTAAGATTATTGCATCCCCGGATTTATCGTAATGTAATTAACTCGTATATATTTCCCTGGGCTTATTTAGATAAAATTTTATTTGCCAGATCGTAAGATATATAGGTGAGATCAAGAACTTACTCTTTGACGACGAATGATTACGTCCAATCTCTGCCAAAGATCTTATGATCGGTAATCTCGACATGTTGTTGTCCTTACGTCTCTCGTGTTGATGTCGATGTCTCACTAGAAGAGCTTCCCTTACCTGATAGAAACAAAAATATCGAAAGTATTGGAAGAATAGTTTTTTTCCTTTCTTTCTTTTTCTTTTCTTTTTTTTTTTTTTTTTTTTTTTACGCCAGGCACAATCCGTAGGCATATCGTTCGGCCGAAATAATGAGAGATATCGGGAGAAAAAGTTTTCAACGTTTGCCCACCTTTTCCCGTGACTCGATCGGCAGTGCACCTTTGTTGATCATATTATCTAGAACGAGATCGGCTATCTGCTCGAGACTGTTGGCCTCCATGTCGAGCATCACGGTGCCATTCAAAAGCAAACTTCTCAGTTCGAAGAGAGAATGTAACGATAACGTTGCTACGTGCGGTTTACTCCATCTGTTTCCACCTTCTTCAACGTCTTCCTCGAACTTGATCCATCTGCGAAAGAGAGTCGTTGAAATCGGTTTTGTCGGTGGTATAACAACTACTGTCGCTGAGTGCAACAAATGGAAATAAATAAATGAATAGGTAGAACGATGCATTGCCTCGCGGTTTCCTTCCACTCCATTTCATCTCCATCCTTGACGAGCTCCTCCATCTCGGAAAAGAGAGGATGCGATTCGTGAGCATCGTCCCCGACTTCCTCGCCAAGAATAAATTGCACTCTCTGCGCCGGCGGCGTGACTGAAAGAGCGGATATTACGTTTTTCAATGGTTCGTTTCACTTCGGACGAAGGGAAAAGAAGGGTAACATAAGGATATAAATAATATACGACGAGTGTACGATCGAATTAGAAATCGAAGGGTGAAAAATAGTGTCTGAATTAGGTAAATGTCGTGCCTCGGTAACGTATTTGCGCCTTCGTGCAAGCTTTATGATTTATAATTGGATGGATTTCGACGCGAGAACGTACTTACGTACGTAAAAAATGGGCAAATATTTGGGGAAAAAGAAAGAAAGAAAGAAAGAAAGAAAGAAAGAAAAAGAATTGATTAAGGCGGTGCAAAAGATATGCGAGAAACTAGAACAATAATGTTTCGACTTTGACCTGGAATTGCAAATAAATATTTGATATTTAAAATAGGTTAATACTCGATAGATTCGTCAAATAATCCTACGACATTTGGATCGAGTGATACATGCATAACATAGACAAATATTTTTTCAAACGAACAAACAACGTAAAGCTCCTACGTTGTAATATCTCACTTTATCGGCAGCGAGCTCTCTCGCTTCCACCGTGCTACGATACAATATGATATAATCGAGTAATCGCATAGTTATGTGTTCTCTATAATATAATAACGATAACAACAATAACAAAAGAGAGAATATATTTTTGTTTTTGCGCGCGAGATCGTTCGTATATATGTTCATCGGAGAAAGAGCTTTCTCTTTTCTTTGCGCTTCAAAAGATTTTTCTCTTTCTCCTCGTCCGCTTTTTATTGATTTTCTTCTCCTGCAAAGAAAGAAAAAAAAAAACAAAAAAAAAACAAAAGAAAAAAAGTAGTCCCGTTCTCAACGTTCTCCTGTACGGTATAGACGTAGCTAGATACGAACAAACGCGTATTTCATGAATTAGACCACGTTACCGACGATAAATATGATTAACGAGATAAGAGGATCTATCAAATAGAATATATTTCTATTCAAAGTTAATCAATAGAACGAAGTATTTTTCTTACGGTTCAACCCGTATTTCTGTCATTCACGAAAGACTCGCACAATCCCGTCGAATTCCAAACGCGAATTCATATAATTTATCGGAACAGTTGTCGCGATAAAGAAAAACGAATCGTTTTAAGAAATTTTTATGTCAACCTTTGCCGCGATGTTTTCGATAAACTTTTTATGCGTTATCGAATCGAAAATAAAATATATATATATATATATATATACATACATACATACATATATGTTTGAAGGAAATTCGGTAATAGCAAATATTGATAAGGAATGCTCTTCCGATGAACGAACATACGTGACATTATTGATACGTGCACGAAACTATGCGGATAATTCGGGAGACTTAAAAGGGGGCTGGCTTACATATCATCTCGCCGTCGGGGTCGCAAATGCTCGCAAGACGAGCCCTGCGCGTCATCACCAATTGTCCTGCAATGTCACGAGACAAAACACAGGTCTACCACTTGAAAAAAATCAAATTCAACCCTATCTCCTTTCTCGCCCAAGCTCGATTCTATGATACTTGGCATTTGTCCCACTCCCCCACCCCGCCTCCCCACCCTCCCCCCTTTTTGATCGAGCTTAAGGCCGCCCTTATGCACGATTTCGTTCGATCCTCGACGATCGAATCTTTTTCACAAGGTTACTTTCCAAAGACGTTCCACGATAGAAAAGAATCGAATGAAAGCGGCCGATATCGTTTAAACGTGTTATAAGGGACTTGCGCCTATTTACATCCTCCTTCTCCAATCGATCCTAGTATCGATTTTCACCTTTCGATTTTCCGTTGCTCGCGCTTTCCTCGGGTACACGTTCTCCTTCGTTAAGAATGGGAATAGAGAGAAAGGAAGAACGAAAAGTGGGAAAGTAAAAGGATGAAAAGAAAAAGTAAGGAAGAAAGTGGAAGGCCGTTACGGAGCAGCCTCCGGAGAGAATTGGGTTGAAAAGCCCTTTTAGAGAAAAGGAAAGAGAGAGAGAGAGAGAGAGAGAGGTGTGTATCGATCAGCGTCCTGCATACTCGGTGTGCCAGAAGGAGGGTGAATACCCGTCCGTGTCTCGTACAAGTGGTTGGCGCTTTGCCACGCGCCGCTTCAAAGTGCAATGCAACGAGAGCAACGATCCGTCTCTACCTCGTCTCGCGTATACCGTTTATATGTGCTCTCTTTCCACCACCTCCTTCCTCTCTGTTTACCTTAAAAACGCCTTAACATTACATTTAATACAAGCCCCCCTGCTCTTTCAATTATCCGCTCTCTAATACTCGAAATCGTATCGTTCGAACGACAACGTCGACGACGTTGGAAATTGAAGGAAAAAAAGAAAAAAAAAAAAAGAAAAACAAACGAGAAAATACCAGTACAGCGACTCGACTCACTGGGTCTTTCGTTGTCGATATCCTCTTTAGTGTCTCCATACGATTGCCGTTGAGAATGATGGTGTTTATGGTGCCGACGGTGTCTTCTCTCGCCGGGTAAATGTACGCCCACATAGACCGTGTGTGCTCGGTGACCTGGAAGCAAATGAAAGAAACTCCGCTTCACGATCTAGGATTGCAACCGGATAATATCAATCGGATATTCCACGCTTCTATACATAGAAATTGACACATTCTTGGATGATAGATAGAAATAATGCATAATAATTGCATGTCGGAAAATTCGAATAAATAAACGAAACACGGTAACCACGTACACGGTAATAACGTATACCTATATTAGATATCTACGTATATATGGTTTGCCTGTGTCGTTCAAGATCGTTCGAGCGGAAACGACCTCGTTTCGATCGCTCGCCGTTCATCCGCGTCCACCCGATGATTACAAAGACATCGAAATAACGATTTTTGAAGCACCTACCACCGTCGTGTGAGCAAACACCGAAGCCAGATTCGTATTTGGCTGACCTATGCGCGTAGAAAGGGTATTATTAGCGATTACCGAGTCCTTCCTTCTTCCATTTATATTCGCTTTGGATTCGGGGTGAGGGCTGCGACCTTGAATTTTGACGATCTTACCTTCATAATCCTTTTCGGTGTAGGATTGGTGGGTGATACGGGCGCCTGGATCTTTCGGAGCCTCATCGTCGGCCACGTGGGCCGTGCCACCTCCTCCTCTACCTCTTCCTCCTCCTCCTCCTCCTCTACCTCCGCCTCCTCCTCCTCCGCCACCACCACCTACTACTATTCCAGGCTGCATCCACGGTCTGACAATGAAAAATATCACATAATATTTTTCTTTCCCCCTCCACACCCATCCACCACCCACATAGCTAAATAAGAAAATAATCAAGAACCCGACGTCCACCATCCTTCGTCTTGATCGCTCTCGAAGGGGATCGCGAAAGATTTCTCCTCAAAGGCGGATACGTCTTTGTACACGCAATCGCGGTCAACGCACCGTTCTTAATCATTTCATTTCCTCACCAGAAAACGCTTTGTCCGTGCCGCGACGTCTGCCTCTTGATTCACCGTCTACCGATCCTTCTATTCTTATTTTACGATCGTCCCGATCTTTATCCCTAATGAGTCTCGTGCACGCGGGAATAAAAACGGCTTCATTAGATTACCGTATCTCATGCATCTACCCAATAGTTTCTCAAATATCTATTTTCTGATATTACGACGCGGTTTTTGATAAGATTCGAGAGAGGGAGAGAGAGAGAGAGAGAGAGAGAGAAAGTAATTAACGCAAGATAAGGACCCTCTCTAGTCGGGTATATGCGGCTATAGTAACTGCGTTTGATTTACTATTTATAATTCTCATCCTATATAATAATTGTTTCAAGCTCGTCCCCAAACGTAAACGTCGTCGCTTCGTGCTTTCGTTTTATTGCGTGACACATATAAATTTTAACGCCCACTACGCGAAGCTTCTTTCCACGACTCCGTCCATTAATGATGCCCGTACTCGGATGAATTTAGAACGTTCCACGGTAATACGAGACCCAGCGAAACGTACAAGTTGCGACTGGAAATTACTATCGAACATCGTAATTCATAAAGCGATCCAATAATAGTTTCTTACGATCTAGATGGGATATTATAAAAGGATAATATTAGAATAGTAGAAAAAAAAAAAAAAGAAAAAAAAAAAAGAAGAATAAGAGACGACTCACGTTCTTTTTCCAAGCGGTACGTCTCTCATGCCAGATCTAATTCGGTGGCTCGTACGATGACCAAATTCGATCGTTCGTAGACGGCGTGAAATTTCCTACAACGAAATCAAGGGCAAAAACTTCTACGGAAATGGAAGAAAACCGATAACAAATTTTGTTCTTTTCTTTTTTCGGTGGCTCGATAAGTGCAAGGCTACGTGCGAGAACGGAGATATTCAATGGAACAAGGATGTCGTTCTCAAAGGAAGAACAATGGACAATGTCGGACAAACGAGAACAGCCAATATTCTAAACAGCGACCAAGTTGGTAATAATTAACGTACACGTTCGAGGACGGTTTCGAAAAAGTTGATAATCGAAGACGCGCGACGTATACCAACATTCAAAATGAAGATTCGTTTACGATAAACGTTCTAATTTAGTATTTTAAAAGGCCCCGTGTAATTCTTACCTCGATTGTAAAATAAACATTTATTTAGGATCGTATGACGTAAATTACGAACTAATTAAACACGGATCGCGTTGATATCGTTTTATCGCTTCGAAGAAATTAAAATGAGTTACGCAAGCATTCGCATTTACCCGAATCGTGGGCTTTGAAGTCGCATCAAAATTCGTATCTTTTCGAACGAAACTCGAAACGTTGAACAGCGAAGCGCGTCGAAAAGTATTCTTTCGCGACGGTGCGACGTTACTATGCGTGCTATTTTCATCAAAGCGTAAAATGTGTGGCCTATTAGGAGCTTTAAATTCTCAGAAGTTCCTAATAACACGAACGAAAAATGTTTCCGACAATGATATATATATATGTGTGTGTGTGTGTGTGTGTGTGTGTGTGTGTGTGTGTGCGCGTGCGTGCGTGTGCGTGTGTGTATTCATACAATGATATATTATGTTTCCGACACAATGACAGATATTTTTTTCCCGCAAATTGTTGATTTGACGATCGTTGCGTCAATCGATATTTATTTTCCACAGATGGTACGCACAGACGTTTCCCTTAACAAGATCTCTCGTTCAAATAGACGGTGCCTCGAATTTATCTACAAAGAATGCGTGAATTTGCGAGGGCGTGCTCGACGCGTGTGAAAGAGCGCGAGAGACATGTACTTAGTTTGTCGGTAGATAATAGCAATGATTACGATGCTGCTGACCGATGATGACGATGACGACGACGACGACGTCGACGACGACGACGACGACGATGACGATGACGATGGTGACAGCGACGATGGTAATGACGATAGCGTTACAGGGAACGGAAGTAAATTGATTTATGAGCGGATCTTGTCAGGTGATTTTCTGATTAACTTGTGGATGCAAGTACGAACGTTGCGTAACAATGCCTTCAAATAGAAAAGTCTTACTTATATAAATTCGACTCGTAGTCGAATAAAATTGTCGACGAGAATATAATACGAGAAACTGTATCGATCCATTTTCTCGCTCGATCCCGACGACGCGAGTGCGCGACTTTTTATCCCGATAAAAGAGATAAGTTTACAGGTACGATCCTTTAAACAACGAACTTGATGCATCGCGATAAAGATAATGAAAAATAAAAGAGCCAAAGACAGAGATTACGTGATACTTACAAGGTTCGAAGGATCGATATCTTTCAATCCGATCTCGAAGTCGAGATATTTCGAATTTGTCGGTCTTTGTACGCTCTTGATCTCGATGAGGTTTGATTCTCGCTACGATAAAGAGACCTCTTCTTATACGGTTCTTATAACGGTCGCACATGTAGGAGATCGTAAAGAATCGGCGCGCAAATCGATACGCTCACATCTGCTAAACGGCTGTCACTGAAATGTGTTCGACTGATCGTCGAAACGTTTTCGGTTGGAATCGATCGAATCATCAAGGACGAATTTACGGAACGTCAAGATCGCGCTGACCCGTGAGCAACGATCGGCAGCCGCCAAGTGGATAATTACCACGCTACGATTATCTACGTCTACCTATCTAGCGTGCCTTGGCATAGCGAATGCCTATCTCGTCCATAACGCGTCTACTAATAAAGGAGGACCGAGAGAGGACGGAGGGGCCGTGTAACCGAACGATGATCATTTAATTGTCGAAGGTCGTACCGGCGTTTGTCGCCACGTTACAAGGGAAAAGTGGTTTAAACCGTCGCGTCGTAAGGACGGATCGGATCATCGACGATCGTGTCCGTCGGTGGAGGTCCCATTCGAAAAGGAGCATCGGCTCGAGCCCAACAGCATCATCCTTTCGAATCGCGGACATTGATGAGTTTACTCTGCGATGAGTCATATTAACGAGAGCGACGATAGCGTAGATGAATGAAAAAGTCCTTGCTTCGTACATTTTTCTCTTTTCTTTTCTTTTCTTTTTTTTTTTTTTTTCTTTTTCTTCCACCGTTCTTGTAACCACGCATCGACCGCGTGAATAAACTCGTTAAGGATGATAATCGTGTCGTTAATATACGACACGGCGATACGAATGACGCAATCAATGAGAAAACCATCGTCTACGATTTACAATTACATTTTCAAAGAGTAACATCGAAAGGATAATATTGTAAGGAGCTTATCGATCGAAATGACTACTCGTAATTATATTAACGTCGGCCCGGTGAAAAATCTTCCTTTCCTCGTGGAACTCGACAACGGCACGTTTGTAATTAAATCGAGCGAGCAACACTTCGGTATTGCGACACGTCTCTGGAATAACTCCATTCTCACGAAGCGGATGTTACTCGGAGTTTGTATAAAAAAGAAAAAAAAAAAAAAAAGAAGCAATTCAGTTACTTCCAAAATATCCTCCATCTCGATCGCGGAATTAACGCGGTCCGGGGGAGGGGGAGGGGGATGGGGGTGGGGAGGCGTTGCAAATATCTCCAGAACAAATCCAATTATTATATTCTAAGCTGCGATTAGACGACGCGCGTCATTTAATTCCCTCCCTTTTTTTTTTTTTTTTTTTTATTTTCCATTCCAAATTCGTTTCTCCATCTCGGACGATTACGCCGGCTGGCAAATGTTCGAAATAGAAATTATATCGGGTCGAGCATATCGAGAGGGCTTAACGACCTGGAAAATGTAACCAGAGATATTATCGATATATCGTTGAAACGTGAAACGTTCATGGGTCATCATCGATTTCGAATACATAAGGCGAATAAACGGGAAACGACGTCGACGTTTATGGGGGAATCTTAATATATTTATCAACTGTCGCGCAAGTGATACTTCCTTGTTCGTTATCTCTCATCGACGGACCCACCGGCAGGAATCCCATTCTTTCGAAATTTATACTATACCCGTTTCGTCGTATGAAGCTTTTTGCCAAAATTGACAAAAAAAAAAAAAAGAGAAAAGAGAAAAGAGAAAAAAAGAAAAGAAAAGATAAAAGGGAAGCGATCGAAAAAGTCACTAAAGTCATAAAACGCGTGACCGAAATGGATACCGAGATCGATATCTACTGCCGGCTACACGTTTTTCCTACGTACTTCTCTTTGCACAATAAAATGCAGATTTATGACTCGGGTACGCATAATCGCAAATGGATCTCCTATTGCAAACACCCACAAGTGTGCATCGTAAGCTTTATAAACGTTGTCGACGGTGCGAAGGGACACGTAACTAGCTCTTACGTAAACGACACCGGGTATATACTCGTCGCGAACGATTGCTAAGCTCGAATCGTTGCTAAATCGTACACAAATCGCGTATAAATCGTACGTATGATCGTTTGAAATAAACGTGGACGGTTCCAACATCCATCGAACGTTGTATCGCGCGGAAGAAGATTTTCATTTCGTCCAAAGGTTAACAGTTTTTCATCGACCTCTTTCACTCGTGTTTTTATCGAAGAAAATTAAGGACCAAAGCAAATAGATAGAGATAGATAGACACCGTTTGATCGGCACTGCAATCGCATCGTATAAAAACCGGTAAGTATACGAGGATTCTGTACGTCGTTTGGTTAGCGCGCGTTGCACGTACTCCGAAAAAGCTTTCGCAATATCGTTGTCATTACGTAAAAGCTTTCCACGCGCACGGGAATAAAATAGAGAGAATATTTGACTAGCTTCCGTTCAAAGTGGTATGGCTGGAAGAATATTGCGGATATACCAAAGTGCCGGAGAAAGAAAGGAAAGGTATGATTGTTACGACAACAATGCCGAAAGTTCATACGAAGAAATCGTCGGAAAGCGTAAATTGAAATTAGTCAGCCTTGAAATCAAATTAGTCAATTAAGTTTAACGGAAGAAGCGAAAGCATCGTTCAAATTCCGTTCTACCATTATGGCGTTTAGCGTTTTGATGATTCGATCGTTATCTCTTTCATGGCTTAATACATACATAGATAAATGGTACGCATTAACGTGGCTATTGTGCGATAACGCGAGTTTACGCTCATATAAGGTCGGATTAATTTTATCGTGTACGATTATGTGAAAATTTTCTTTCTCCAAACTATTAAGATAAAGACGACTCGTGGCGAAGGGAAGATTATCGTAATAATATTATTATTATGTCGTTTTTCCTGATCTCGTTTGAAATCCATTTAGGTTTTTGAAATAATACGATAATTTAGAATATCAATAGGAAAATTCTCTCTACGGTCTATGAATCATCGCGGATGATTCAAACGACGGCTCCCTGGATCGAGCCAATATCACTCGACTTATTTAAAATCTACTGTTTACTCGTTCAAAGCACAATGTTACGCAGTGCATCAAGAAGAAGATTGGACTGATCGAAGATAAACCGCACCGGTGCTATTATACGCGCGATTAATAACGAAAGAGTAGTCACAATGGGAGTCACAAAGTGCCACAACGTTCGCGTCGAATCTTCTACTCGACACACCTTCGATCGCACTCTAACGCTCGATTATTCCTCTTAATCGTTATTATTATTATTATTATTATTATTATTATTATTATTATTATTATTATTTCAATTCCAAGTATTCAGCGAATAGACTGCAAAAGGGTAAGGTTGAACGATTAGATCGCTAATGTTCGTTCCATCTAATTGTACAAATATTTGCGGTATTGAAATAAAACACGGGCCATCGGGTAAACTCGTTTTCTTCATTGTCCTCTATTGGAATTATCGAATAATTAAATAAACGATTCGTCGAATGTAGGCGACGATCGATAAATCAAGGTAAAAGTAAATTCGTTTCGATATTTCATGGTTAGCACGTTTATCAACTAACATTTAACGAATCAATCTGCTTCCACCATCGACGTATCGATAATCTTAATGTCACCGAACGAAATGAACGATGATCTCGCGATGTTTCTCCCGTTCGGATGTAACCTCCGTCGGAATTTCAATCCGATAACTTTACGACACCGATGTCAGAACGTTCGAAAAAATTATATTAAAACGTAAACGGACGACTATCGATATCATTCTTCCATCGTTTCTATACACGCCCTTTATCCGAGTCACGGCGTACGTAAGAATTCGTTTCTTAAAAAATGATACTTATCGATTGACGACAATGTTTTATAAATATTACAAATAAAAGAAACAAAAAAATCTGTCCTACTTGTAAAACGAGTTTGCGTTATCCATTCTCCGAGTACGCCGTGGGGAAAAAAAAGTCCGAATGTACTCGATCCAATCGATGCGATCAAACTTTGTTCCTCGTCCTTTCGAGAATCTATTATGAGATAAAGAAAGACAGACAGATAGACAGACAGAGAGAGAGATAGATAGATAGATAGATAGATAGAGAGAGAGAGAGAGAGAGAGAAGCACTCGCGCGTCTACTTCGCGTAGGCGAAAGATTTTCTCTCGGACAATTTGCGAGCGATTCATACACTTTTCACACGCACGCACTGCACGCGTCTCGAACGGAACACGGTGAATGCACGTCGAACGACTGTTTACCAACGCATCGTTCTTGCGTCTGACCGAACGCGCGCTTCGTCTCGTCTTTCCTATCTTCTCTCTGTCTTCGTCTATCAACCGTATAGACAACGGCGACGCATCGGCAGCGACGACTTAACGTCGACGTAGATATCGGTAGGACCAATGAGAAAGACTTTCTATCACGGACAATTGAAAAATAGGATGGCCTGTGCGATAATAGAAACTGCACAAACGAATCGCCCTTTGTAATTGCCGTTATCCAAGAAGATAAAGATAAATACTTTGACTCGAGGTCGATATTACAACGTCGTCGGATCGATTTATCATCTCTTTCTGAAAGAGAGGCTGGTACGGATAAGATAAAATAAGAAATAAAATAATTGTATGCAAAGTTACGCGATTATTTATTATTACGCCGCACGCGCTCCGTTCTTCGTTTACTTTAGTTTAGCGATAAAGGTTACGTGTGATTTATTTAATGCCATCTATCTATATTCTCTTATCACCCGACCCCTTACTTTCGATTAGCTTATAAGGAAAAAGAAGTTGTTGCGATGCTGAGAAACCGTCGATTACGATCGTACAGTGATTTCCGATGTTTTGATCGCCGTCAAGCTTTCTTCGTATATATATATATATAGCTATACGTGCGCGTTAATGATATCGAACACATGTAATACACCGAGACTCACGATCGGACTCAGAAACTCGTACATACAGACGTATGTATGTAATTGATTTTTCGGCCATCGAAAAACGGACGCGCTGTCTGGCCGTCTCGCGTTAGCCGCCAAGGTCGTTCTTCCACCCTATCTCGGTATCATCTCCGAGACAATCTCCTATTATCGGCATACCCATTAGTCATTAGATATCAACCAAAGCAATGGAAACAACTATATTCTATATTATCGCGTTAGGCCTCGAGAGATAATGTAAGTTCGTAAAAAAAAAAAAAAAAAAGAAAAGAAAAACAAATAAAAACAAGAAATATTCCTTATCCTCCGTTCATTTACGAACGCGACGTAGGCAGCAGCAAGTTTTGCATTTTATCAAAAAGACTACCCCGTTATCTTGCTTTCTCAAATAATCGAACAAATTCTACTTGAAAATTCGAAAAAAATATTTACTTTCGACTTACCCTCTGCTTCCACTGACAACGACGAACGCAGAGCCGCGTCCCCGACGGTCCTCTTCCAGATACTGTCGCTTTCTATCAAGCTCTCGGCATCGTGCCGTACGTCGAGGAAGACAGAGAGAGAGAGAGAGAGAGAGAGAGAGAGAGAGAAAGAGAGAGAGAGAGAGCTACGCGTTGCCGTGGGAACGAGAAGCCGCGACGATCTCGATTAAACTTTCATTTCAAGATTCGGATTTGCGCGATGCAACAAAACCGTTGTTCTTCCCTAAAATCAACAAACAAAGAGTTGATATTGCGATCGAAGCATAGCGCGTCCTTTCAAATACGTCGCGTTGCGAGAGGGAAGCGTTTTTTTTTTAATTCTAACGATGTTATAACACCTATGTATATATATATATATATGTATATATATATATTTTTATGTATGTATGTGTATATATATATACATAAAGATGCAAAAGAGAAAAGACCTCGCCCTTTGTCAGCAACGGAGGATAGCCGTGAAACGTTGCCTTGAACTTTTCTCTCGGCCCCCTCTCTTTTTTTTTTTTTTACCTCGCTTTTATTTCATCGAAACCATCGATTACGGACTGAACGCGAGAAGAGAAACAGACGCGAACTCTCGCGCCTATTCTCGATCGAGTTCGGTGACACGCGACGCGCACCCTTCGGACGGTCGAACGCGTCGTCCTCTTCCTCCCCCACCCAATCCCGACTCCCCCACCAATCCCAACTCCCCCATGGACAATAACTTGTATTTTATCCGGCTGGAATAAAGAAGGCACGAAACGTCGTAGTTTTTATATTCTCTCGAGAGATAAAGTTAACGTTCGGTCGAAAAGTGGCCAACGATACGTCGACTCCCTTTAATTCGATTTGCCGAACTTATTAATAAGATCTCGGTGTTGGTGGTGGGGGTGGGTGGGTGGTTGGTTGGTTGGTAGGAGAGGATGGGTGGGTGGCGTCGCGGAGGTCGGATTAATTCACGTATTATCCCGGGGCGTATTCTAAGCGAGGCATTCGCGATGGCTCTACTACACCCTATCGCGTACTAACTACGTAAGCTAGATAGTAAAACGCGAATTATTCGATCGTCTGTGTCTATTATCTCAAAACATTGGACGCACGAGTTTTCGAGGCGTCGATCATCCACCGTCGATAGGGGACGCGCATCCTCTCGAAAAGAAATGTCTGGCCCTCGCGAGTTGTCGTAGAAGAGAAAGAAGTGGGATGAAAAAGACGAGCTAGCTTTCTCTCTCTCTCTCTCTCTCTCTCTCTCTCTCTCTCTCGCTCGCGTGAGCGCGTGGCCAAGTTCCAGTTTGGTACGATTATAGTTAAGAGGGGAGGAAAAGGACGGAGAGACGAATGGATTGATTGACGGATGGACCGAGAGAAGAGTAAGAGGGACGTATAGATAGAGAGAGAGAAAGAGAGAGAGAGAGAATAAAAAAGAGAGATAGAGATAAATAGAGAGAGAAAGAGAGAGAGAGAGAGAGGGAGAGAGAAAGCGCAGATGAGCGCGTATATCTTTGAGAGGATTCTCTCTCCAGGTTCGGGATGTCCTTCGCGAGGCGTGCGACGCGTATCCGCGACGCGAGACGACTGTTGGCCGCGCGAGCTATCGCGAGTTCCTCCCTAAAGCCAGGAGGTGTCACCAGAAGACAGCTCGAGAAGCGCGCGCGCCGTTATTGATCCGCGTGCACGAGAGACCATCATCATCGGCGACCACCACCTCTCGCGCGTTGCGACCCATCTCACTTTATATCGTCGCCAATGAAGTTTCAGGGATATAGTAGTCTTCAACCCCGTCTTCTTCTTCTTCTTCTTTTTCTTCTACTTCTTCTTCTTCTTCTTCTTCTTCTTCTTCTTCTTTGTTTCCTTTTTTTCCATCCCCTTCGTTATATCGCCCGACAGTTATTTGGCAAAATGACAAACCCTCCTCCGAAAACTATCCCCAGAAGACTCCTAGATCTCCTTTGTCATAACATTCCTTCACGTCCAACAGTTTTATGTTTTCCTTTCCGGTGTTATTCTTCTCCGTTGTCTTTCTTCGAGTGTAACGAGCGAAAAAAAAAAGAATTAAAAAAATAAAAAAAAAAAAAGAAAGAAAAAAGAAAAATATAAAAGTAAGAAGAGAAAAGTAAAGCGTAGGTTAACGTAGGGGAAGATAATTTTACGACTTCGTTCGTAGAACGAGTCAAAGAATGTTCCTACTTGTAATAAAAATGCAAGTAAAGGGTTTCTACGAGCGATAGACATTATCAAGTTTATGATTCGAAGAACGAGATGAGGATCGAAAGTGAGACGAAAGTCGGACGATCGATAAATTTCGTTATACTAATTTATTACCCGTTTAGGATAAAAATGTTATCTTCGCGATCTGTGATCAGTAATACAGATTACTTATAAAGATACCTTCGTTACCGACGATCGGTTCTCGTATCTCCGGTACGATATCTCCCAAAGTAAACTTTCCGTCGTCAGATATCGGCACCGTCTTCGTCGAATCACGAGTCATAATAGAGAGAGCGAGAGAGAGAGAGGGAGAGAGAGAGAGAGAGAGAGAGAGGGAACAAAAAAATTAATAACAATAATAGCGATTCAACGCATAATCGATTTAATTAGGTGGGCTGGGAGAGACGAGAGATAATAACGGATGAGTATAAAGCTACATCGTCGAAAGGCATTAGCAAATTGAGAGGCTACTTTTCGGGGTTACTACTCTTTCTTAGACGATCGACCAAAGTCACCTGCTAGGTGTCAATTATGCTATCTCTCGACAAAGATCTCTATCCGATGGTACAAGGAAAGCACGAGCCTTTAAGGTCCGTTCCTATACCTCCGGTGGATTCTAAATCCGTGGGTAGATCTTAAAAAAACATTTAACGAATTTCTCGCGTTCCCCCGAAGGCAAAAGAGGAGGAGGAGGAGGAGGAGCTCGAACAAGATGATCCTTTTGGTTTGGGACGGTGAGATATCCCGTGAAAGAAAGTAAGTAAAGCTGTCAACGAGGACGAAAGAATAACACGGAAGTGGATCATGGAAAATCAGATAAGAAGTCGTCTCTCATCTTTTTCGAGGTTTCCATTGTTTGACTCTCTTTCTTTCTCTCGAGGAATTAAGATAACGAAGTGAGAAAGGCGAGGTGGCGAAGGACGCTCCACCCTGCTCGGCCCTGTTTGAGTTTCCAACAGGAACAAACCGGGCGCACCTACTCTTTCCATTCTTTTCAAGCAAATAATATCTATCTATGTATGTATGTATGTATGTATGTATGTAACGATACGCGCGGCTTACTACTACGGTGCAGGTACTCGTAACGCGTATATCTTCGTCGTATCTCGGGTACATCGGGCCCGTGAGTTCGCCTAGCGAACTCGTAAAACCTGCTAATAAATACTACAAATCAAATTCCATTGTTATCGAGTGCCGACAAATCCATCCCGGTAAAAAGTTAGACGGGCAACAATATTATTTTCCTACTAGCCGTAACACAATGGCGGCATTATCGATAGAATCTACGACTATCGAGTTATCGTGAAATTCCGTGAAAAACCTGACTCCTTTCCGTGGCCGTCGCTTACTCGTATTTACAGTCCACTCCTGGCTCGTTCGAACTCGAAAAGAACGACTCGAATGACAAGGAGAAGAACCGCAAGCGGTTTTTCCGGCAACGATGCTGGCAAATATTTACAAGAAGCAAGAAGAAGAAGAACCTTCTCTTCGTTCGGTGTCCGAGCGTACGAACGAACGAACGAACGAGCGAGCGAGCGAGCGAGCGAGCGTCGCGCCAAAAAACGTCACGCCGCGCGTTACGTGATTCCTCTCGAGGATTTACGAGGTAAGATTATAAAGTTGTAAAAATGCGACGAAAGAAAGAGAGAAAAAGAGAAAGGAAAGAAATATTTCGACGACGGCCTGTATCGAAGTCGGCATTTCGTGGGGGCTTTTCCTCGATACCCGACGCTAATGTCGGCTCGAAAGGGCCAAGCACGCGTTTATAGCCCTTCCGTTTGCTTAGGCAAATCGAAGAGATTTCGCGGCGAGAGCTGCGCCCCCTAATCCCCCTCCCATCCCTCCTCTCTCTCTCTCTCTCTCTCTCGCTCTCTCCTCCTCCTCCTCCTCTCCATCCCTCGGCCGTGGCAATAAAAAACTATTACCGTGGTCATCAACCTTTTTAACGGCGAAAGCTACCATTAGTAGGAGGCACGCTAATCGCGAACGTTGTAACGTCAAAAATTATGGGCGCGCGAGGATGTACCGCGCCGTCGTAAAACCAAAGCACGATTTACATTTGTATACGACGTGTTTATTTCGTTGCTATCCCGTTCGTCCGCGCGCTCGACCAAACGATAGAGACGTAAGCCCTCGGAGGATAATAAATCTTCTCCTTCTCCGTCTCGTTCTCCTTTTCCTAACCCCCGCTCCCTTCCTCTCTCTCTCTCTCTCTCTCTCCGAGAACGTACGTAAAACTAACGCCACCAAGTTCCTCGCGACTTCCTCTCGACGTAATCGCAAACGAAACAGATCTCGAGATTCGTTCTCCGTGTAAAGGAAGAAAGGAGGAGCATGACCGAGAAGGAATCTTACGGTTATTACAAGGAAGTTTCTAGAGATGGCGATCGATGATCGATGATCGATGATCGGACAACTTTTTTTTTTTCTTCTTATACCGCGACTCGTGAGCGGTAGATGAGCGGTAGATAGATCTGTATGGAGTAGCTACTTATAGATGTATAGCGCGAGGCGAATGTAGGAGTCGGCGTGCGTCGAATCGCTCTGAATCGATCTCACGCTCCCACAGTTTGTCGGTTCCGAATCACGATGGGTGATTATGAAATTCTGTCACAACAGCTCGAGAGCTTAATTCGTCTCGATGGCTTCGTCCGATGGCTACGCCTGGGTTCCGAACCGATCGGATCGGCCGGTTGGCCGACCGACCGACCGACCGACCGACCGGCCGATGTGCCTCGGGAGATTCTCACGCAAACGTAACTCCCCCCTCTCTCCTTTATTCCTCCCCTCCTTCGCCGCGAGTTCGGCCGGGCTCGCCGACGACGATGAATTCACAAAGACGGACGCGTACATTCTATCAACGGCGACCAGAGCGACGACAAGAAGATCGAGGAGGAGGAGGAGGAGGAGGAGAAGGTGCGTGAGAAAAGTCGAGTCGATGCCATCGAGGAGGTATCGGTAGGAAGACGAGGAGGAGGAGGAGGAGGAGGAAAAGCTTGAGAGGGTTAAAGTCTTACTTAAAGGGCGCCTCCGCCCTTAGCGAGGACCTCGGTCCTCGGGATGTCGTGCAACAATGGGGCACTTAAACGCACCGAAAGCTTAAGTCATCGTAACGGGCAATCACCGAGAGCGCTGCCTCCCAATTATCTCGGGGCAAAACAATTAAACGCGACGCGCGGATGCTTTCTCGGATACGTCCGGCTTCTCCAGGAAGGACAAAGGGAACTGCATCTTCATCCAATTAGACGATAATGGAAGACGGACGCGCGTTTTGCCACGGGTCCCGCGAGCCAAAGCGTCTTCTTCTTCGATCTCAAAGAAGAATGCCACAGATGGATTCCGTTCTCTCTCTCTCTCTCCTCTCTCTCTCTCTCTCTCTCTCTCTCTCTCTCTCTCTCTCTCTCTCTCTCTCTACGAGGTCTTCTTTCGAAATTTCCTTCCGTATCCTCGACTCGGCTCGAGGGTTCGCGCGACGCGCTCGAGTGGGCTTCAACGGAGCTTATGCCAGCCGGAGTTGTTTAAGCGCTTGTACAAATAGAATACAAAGCGGCGAACAAACAACGGCTAAAAGGTTTGAGTTGTAACGCGCTCGGACGCTCTTCGCGCTGGCAAACAGACCAATCGAGAGACCTCCTCTCGTTTCCCCTCTCTCTTTGCCTTGCCTCGAGTCCTCTCGCGATCCATCTTCCTCGCCATTTTGGTATACCCTACGCCTACGGTCTACCATCTTTCTCTTCTTCTTCTTCTTCTTCTTCTTCTTCTTCTTCTTCTTCTTCTTTTGCTTTAGCAAAAATAAGCCTTTCGAAAATTGCACCAAGGATTCAGAAGCTTTTTTTTTTTTTGTCAGAGTTTCCATCTCGATTTCTCCATCTCTCGAGGTCGATAGGAACGTCGGGTCGCATTAAGGCGAGAAGATCGCTACCATCTTCGGCTCGACGCTCTTCGAGTTTATGCCAAGTCTATCTTTTTAGGTATGCGTCATGTCGGTGTACGATGAAGGAAGAAGTGGAAAGAGGGTCAGGCGACATTGGCCAAGTGGAAATAACGACTCTCTCTCTCTCTCTCTCTCTCTCTCTGTGTATCTCTCGGACGTAGGAGACAGGTAGGCAGATAGGAAGGATCGCGCAACGGTACGATCACTAAATTAAGCCGGATTAGGCTAATCTGGACCCGCGGATCGTTAATTAATGTGGCTATTAGTCAGCGACGTTGACTATTAATTCGAACCGATAGCAATGCCCCGACGATACGTTATGGCAATATCGTGTATTTGTCACTATCGCTCGGCTCACAAATTGGTTACAGCGCACCTGGAATGCCGTGCGTCCTCCTCCCGTAGGGACTCCGGAGTCCCTGCTCCCGCTCTCCTCCGTCGTTGCTTATTCGTTCCGATCCCCTCCGGTCGTTCGCGTAGACGATCGCGAGAAGGCGTCGATCTTTATCGTCCCTCATCAACGTCGATCCACCGGCTCAATTTATTATCGTGTCCTAGGACCACATATCGTGTACCAGGACCACACTCCGCTCGGTGGCATAAATCGTGAATGGAACGAGCAAAAAGATCGCCACCGATCGTCAACGGCATAAGAAAAGTTTCCTGAAAGAAAACATTCCGAATTGGTTATCCTTGGTGATTTTCCATCGAGAGCCGTCTCTTTCTCTCACGAATTTGTCATAGCCAGCTGACCGGGGAGGAGAGAGAGAGAGAGAGAGAGAGAGAGAGAGAGTAGAAAGAGTAGAAAGAAGACGTAAGTAGGTATACACCTTCTTCTTATCCCTCTGGCTACACTCGCCACGAAACCCGGATGCACGCCGTTTAGGATCTCTTTTTCTTCTTATCCCCTTTCTTCGAACCAAAGACACACCCCGCTCCCCTACCTACCTACCTACCTACCTACCTATCTCCCTCCCTCCTCTGCCACTCTCCCACGAAGGTTTTACCTGGGCTCTCAATGTCCGTATAAAGTTGTCTTCGGTCTTCTCTCTCTCTATCCTTCTCTCTCTCTCTCTCTCTCTCTGTGTGTGCGAAGGCAAAACGTACTATGCGACACGTTCTTACGGATTCTCGTTCGTGAGAATCCAAGCGCGTTCGCGCGAATGTTCGAGAGCGAACTCGAAACGAACGAATCTCATTCGAATCGTTTGCGCGGCAAACGACGTTGCCCGTGATCATTAACGATTCTTTACGCTTCTCCGAGAAGTGGAAAACCGCCTGCGGAGTGTACGAGCAATGGAGAGAGATAGGGAGAGAGAGAGAGAGAGAGAGAGAGAGAGAGAGACGGAGGAAGAGGAAGCGAAAGAACGAAACGTTGGCTTCGCGGCCAAAATCATCCGAGAGGAGAGGATGGCTAATTATCCCTCTCGAAGAAAGAACGACTTGGTATGGCGTTTGGCGCTTTACCTGGCACGACGCGTAATCGATTCGCCGCGGATGCCTAGACGGCTGGACGCTCCTTCGACCGTGCCTGGCCGCCCCCTCCCTTTACCCCCTCTCGTAAGGCGAGGTGATTTTACCGAACAAACAAGCTCGAAAAAGTACGATTCTCGTGCGAATCGGAAGTCGAGAGAGATAGAGAGAGAGAGAGAGAGAGAGAGAGAGAAAAGCAAAGGCGATTTATAATGTTTTCGACACAGTCACGCTCGGAGAGTAAGTCGATCGACAGGTGTATTCATCGTAGCAGTTCTTTGTCGAAAAGAGAAGAGATTTATGCCGTTTCGCTGGACGTTGGACGAATCGAGGAAACGAGGAAGACGCTATTCCCTTTCTCTCGCGGGTGGTCGAAAAGGCCGTAGACCGCAGAGCGAGCGAACGAGCGAGCGAGAAAGAGAGAGAGTGTGTGTGTGTGTTTGTGTGTGTGTCTGTGAGAGAGAGAGAGAGAGAAAGAGGCGGACCGGTGAGCATAATCGGTACCGGAGTTACACCTATTTGTTCTTTCAATTCCACGTAGGTTAGGCATTTATGATTTTCCATGGTCTATAACTGGTACTGCTCCTCTCGCGGGTGGCCAAACCAGAGCGGATGCTCTTCGGTTCTCTCCGTTCGCCATTTTCAATCCTCTATCCTGTCGTAGATGATAAAACGGTCAGGCGTTAGAACGAAATTAGAGTCGAATCCTCAGACGCCGTTTCCTCCAACGAAATTTCGAATCGATCGAGAGTACCGGGAACAAAAATGTTGTTCGACGATTTGCGCAAATTATCCTCGAGAGAGAGAGAGAGGGGGGGGGGGAAGGGAGAGGGAGGGAGGGAGGGAGGGAAAGAAGAGACCGACGATCACCCGAAGCGACGCGAGAAACGAGGAAAAAGAGCTTGCGAAAAAGGTGACGCAGCAGCGTTCGTCTAAAACGTCTGCTTCCGAGAAGATCCACGACGACGATCTATACGATCTTATCTCTTAATCGATCATCCGATAGAGGAGAATCTTTCTCCTTCGTTCCGACTTCTTTAGGTAGTAGTAGTAGGTAGTAAGGTACCTACCAGCGGAATGGCCGGCATACCTACGTGGTATCTTTTTTTTTCTCCTACTCCCCCCGTCCTCCTACCATCCTTACGATCCTCATCCCACTCGGTTCCACTCTCGGGAGAAATTTTTCGCGGTGGACGATTCTCCTACGACGCTTCAAAAGGATTTTCCCGAGTTATAATCTCCCATTAAATCTATCGCACCATCCAACGATCCGAGATAATAAGATCGTAATTGCAGCGACGATTCGTTTACCTCCTTGTTCCGGCTTTCCTCTTTGCCTCGCTAGAAAAGAGAGAGAGAGAGAGAGAGTGAAATCGCAAAGACGTAACTCGTCTTTTATTCTTCTCTCTCTCTCTTTCTCTCTCTCTCTCTCTCTCTCTCTTTCTTTTCTTCCGTCCATCGACTCCGTTCAAGAGCCTGCCCAAGTTTCTCTCCAAGCTGACGCAAACTCTCGCACGCGAGAGCGAGAGAAAGCAATCGTAAGAGAGAGAGAGAGAGAGAGAGAGAGAGAGAGAGAGAGAGAGAGAGAGAGAGAAATTCCACTGCCAGCTGCGAGGAACCGGATCCTGACGGTTAATTAGTAGCTCCGATCATTCGACGATGAATCAGACTATGAGAACCATCGAGCTCTTTCTATGGGTGGCGCATCACGAGCCAAAGAAAGAAAGAAAGAAAGAAAGAAAGAAAGAAATAAATAAAGAGAAACTAATAGCTTAAAATGCTGTACGCGTCGTGGGTTCCAAGGTACGATCGGAAAAGACGCTTCTCTGAAATACTCTTCACGAGGACGAAGCTACTTAGTCATCGATTCCATCGCGAGCATTTGCTACGTCATAATTCGTTGAACAGCCTCGAAGAATTCCTACAAACGTAAGTAACTAGTACGTTTGGCGGCTTCCTCTCGACGATGTTTAAATAAACGTATAGAAACGACAAAAGCCATCGATCGTTCGTAAAAACGAGAATAAATACGTTTAACGTAGAGAATTTTAAACGACAGTATTCGAAGAGTGATTCGTAGGAGGTATCGGCCACAACGATTATTTTTCATATTGATGATACAAAGAGAATGAGTGAGTGAGTGAGAGAGAGAGAGAGAGCGCATCCCGCCGAGCGCTAATGGATCGATCTTGGGTGGTTCCAAATCCACGCGATCGCGAGATCGAAAGATCGAAAGATCGAAGGAGGAAAAGCGCGCTCTCTTGATTTCTATTCGTTTCGTTTTTTCTTTTTGGTTTCTTTATCGTTTCTTATTAAAACGAACGAACCCGCGGGTTTCCCCTCCGACCCACCCCACCCCCCGCCCTCCCCCCACCCACCCACCGTCGCGAGTCGTCTTCGCGTGTCAACGTGGGCGGCACTGTCGTCGAGTACTTCGTAAAACGAGACTTGGCGTACCCGACGAAACTGGGCCCGCAAGGGCCCTCGCGTCAATTTGCCTCGCGTGTCGCGTGATTAACGCAACCTTATTAAAAGGCACGTACGTTGGTCGGTTCGTTCGGTTGGTTCGTTCGGCCGCGACGAAACGTACGGCCGCCCATTAACCTTAGCGAAATCGTGGTGGCTAATTAATCGGAGCAATTAAGAGGAGAAGAAGAGTAGGAGGGGGCGGAGGGGAGGCGGGGGGCCCCACGGATCCCCGCGTGGATCGCCGAGCCGCGACGCGATGATCTACGTTCGGTGCGTCCGCGCCGATTTATTAATGCGAGCGCCAAGGGCGAGCCTTTCCACGCTACGGGGTGGTCCGAAACCGCGAATCGAATACTACTCTCTCGAGTAGGCGAGACCTCTGCTCGAATAAAGGGAAAAGGAGGGAGGACGATGAAACCGATCGGGCTGGCTCGTCACGTATCGGACGAGGCACGCGACGAAGCCTCCTCGCGTACAGCTCGGATCGATCAACGATCGAAGGAATGTCAAAAATACGAGCTATTCCGGTCGCGTTGGCCCACCCGGAGAATCGTAAATGCCCGTATAAAAATAGTTATCCGAACCGGGCGGTGGGTGCATCCGCCGGTCTCTCGATGCGACGCGATACGACGCGATACGACGCGACGCAAAGCGACGCGACGCAAAGCGAAGCACGCACGGCGCAGATATCGGGGCACGCGCGCGAGAGAGCCTGCTTCTCTCTCTCTCTCTCTCTCTCTCTCTCTCTCTCCCTCTCTCTCGCTCTCGCTCTTTGTCCTCCCTTCCGAGCCGCCCCTTCCCTTCGGCCACGCGACCTTTTTTTCTCTCGCAAAGAATCGGTAGGCCAGCGGCGTTCGACGATACGTCATTTCTTGGCAGATCGGCCGATCCATCGATCGGTCCATCGATCGAGCACGTATTAACGCGTCGCGTCACGCCGAGAATGCGCTCACGATGCGTCTCTATTTCTTTTCTTCGGACCTTTTAGCCGGTCCTTCCGGACCTTTTGTCCTTTCCACCCACCGCCACCACCACCACCACCACCACCACCACCACCAGCAGCAGCACGCACATAAGACGCGACCGCGGCGATCGATGTCCACGCACGAGAAAGATTTATCGACCGGTTTCGCGAGTCCGTCTCCTTTATTCCCTACTCATATCTCGGCGAAGACCGTCGGCGAGCGGGCTCGCGCTCCACGAGTCGCGAGAACGAACGGAGGAGAAAAGTTCGCGCATAGAATTTACGATTAGGTTGGACCCGAGTGGGCGGTCCGTATAATTAATGAACGATTCAAGCGCGAGAGAGCCAACGGCAAAGAAAGAGAGTCATCTTCCCCGAACAGGTGGTTCGCGAGTTCGACGTTTAATCCCAAAGCGGAGGAAAGAAGGAAGGAATGAAGGAAGGAAGGAAGGAAGGAAGGAAGGAAGGAAGGATGGCACGATTTTGTTTCGAAAGAAAGAGGACCTATTTCGTAAAGTCACCGTACCTATGCTCGACTATATCGTACTCGAGCAGAGCCCGCGGGACGAATGGGATTAATTAATATTAGTAACACTGGGGGAGGCCGTAATTAATTACCGGAGCGACGTTGGCCATTCGTCTTAATACGTGCGCGCTATGCGCCCCGTGGCATTCGCTCGTTTGTTCCCGGTTGAGCCAGATAATGATCGCGACCTAATGAAAACATTATGTTCCTCGAGGCTCCTCTCTCCGACTCCGGCTCGCTTCTCTCTATCTCTCTCTCTCTGTCTCTCTCTCTCTCTCTTCCCAAGCCGCTCGCACGCGCGTTATTCCTCGTACAGCGCTGCGCCATTATCCTTTCGGCGATCTCAGTTGGAAGAAGGGACGAACGCGCGAGAAACGAACGACTCGTCCCTCCCGAATTTTTATTAGTTACTTTTTATTATCATTATTACGATATCGTTTCCGTCGATATCGCGTACGACGGCTATTCGACGAAATTATTTATAGCCGCCTACCGAGCCTGAGTACGAAACGAATTCATTAATTACGCGTTGGTTCGCGACGACGACCCATACCACGACCAGTACCGCTTTTACCTTAACCTCTCGTATGGCCCTTTTTCCTTCTCCAAAGGGTAATACTAGGTACGTACGAGATGAGCCGGTGTTAATGCGCATTGATCGCCTTCGTGCCGGCATTGTGCTTACCGTTTGTACGGCAATAAATACATAAATGTTTGCCCATAACAGAGAGGATAATTCGCTTTGCAGAGACCCTATGGGACTTGGCCCAGGTATATAACCGCGCTGTTCCTTTCTTTCCCTCTCGATAATCCGTCGTTTATTCTATTATCTCCGTTTTTGCTATTATCTCGCAAACCCCTTATCCAGTCGAGTCGCGCTTTTCCTCGCGTCAGTACGCAACCCCGATCAAACGAGAGATGAAATTTTGTATGAAAGACATCGGCGATCGTACGATGGTCGTTCGAATAAGAAAGAGGATCCTCCCTTAACCTCTACGAAAGAGGACCGTAGAAGCATCTCTATGTTCTACCGTTTTGGGCGCCAGCACGCTCTCTCACGGAACGATAATTGGCTCTCTCGGCGGATCCTTTGATGTCGTCCGACTCGTTCGCGCCCCTTGCCAGATAAATACTTCGTAGGTGTTCTCCTACGACTCGTGTAGATCGCGCGACGTCCATACGATTCCGCTTCGTCGGAAGCAACGGAATTCGAAGATGACGCGCGCGCGCGCGCGCCCGTTCAAGCCCTTCCTCCTTAATAACGGCCAACCCTTCTTTATTCGTCTTTCACGCTTTGTTCATTCTTTGGTTAAGGAGCAAGACGAGAGTTAAACTATATTAGACTAATCCCGTAAGTATCCATCCTACGGGAATCCTCTCCCGCTGTTACCCGCTCAACTCGAAGGTACTCGAGAACGAACGCACCTGCTCGAGTGCCTCTTCCTCATCCTCTCTCTCTCTCTCCTCTGTTCTCCTGAATAGCCAATTAGAAAGGAGATTCGTGTCCGTGGAAGCGTTCTAATGTCCGCGCTTCTTCGCGGAGGCGTCCTAGAAAGGAAGAGAGGGAGAAATGGCTGGAGGAGGCGAGGCGAGGTAGCTCGTAAATCTAAAAGCCGCGCTCAGGAACCGAGGGGGCTGTGAATAGGTGTAAATGAAGTTGCGGCCTGCGGGCCACCGCAAACTCGACCGGACCACCCCGTACCTATATTTTGTCGTCCTATGCGTGGCGCTCGGCCGCACCAAATAAATAGTCACGCGCTCCTACGGTGGCCTCTGTTAATACTATTCCTACTACCGCTGTCCTCCGACTCACCGCCAACGACGTTATCACGCACGACCACCTTGCACCCTGCAACCCGTTTCTCCGCGTCTTCTTTTTCTTTCTTTCTTCCTTTCTTTCTTTCTTTTACTTTTTCTCTTCTTCTCTTCCTTCTTCTTTTCTTTTCTTTTCTTTTCTTTTCTTTTCTTTTCTTCTCTTCTCTTTTGCTTTCCCATGCGTTCGCTTCGAACCGCGATAAAACTATTTTCGAAAATACGACCCAAACTAGATAGCAAATTGCCAAGACCACTCTTCTTCTCTTTCACCCGTATGATCCAGATGTAAACGGAGGAATATCTGGACGATTTACTGGTCGGTCATCTGCGAGGCCATCGACGTTAAAAGCCAGATGCACCGAAACGTGCCGACTTTATTTTTACCAACCGGAGTGGCAGCGAACGCCTCTTACGCATCCGTTTAAATAAGCTGGAACCTATATGTCTCCTCTGTCGATCGTAAGAAATCGAATCTACGCGTGGTAAAGCGAAAGTAGTTATACGATTGGGCGAGTATTAGCGCAAACGGTGCCTCGCGGCTACACGCACCTGCGAGAACGCGCTCGCTCGCGCGAGCCGTCGCAATTAACTGGGTAATTATCATAAGAGCACCGAGCCGTTCTTATAGCGTCTATAGACGCGTCCTCGCCCTCGGCGATCGTTCTTCCTACGATGTAACACAGCCGGCTTACATACGGCGTACGCGACTATTCGATTATCGCGAGACGTTATAAGGTGCACGCACGAGTCACGAGTACTCGTTTACATAGGCCTGTATATTACGTAGAACGATCGATCCATCGGCCCACCCACCTCTCATCGCTCGAATCTTTCTCAATCTCTTGTTTCGTCGACTACACGAGCGAAAGATCGTAGTATTTATTTTTCTCGTATCGACTCGGAAAATAGGTCGTCTCGTACGCGGAAAATAGGCGATAAATATCCCCTCCTTTATTCTCGCTCGCGATTAGCGCGTTCCCTTTGATCGGCTCGACGCGATCTATGAGATTTATGGCATAACGAATAAATCCCGAACGACCCCTTAGGCGAGGTATAGGTTTCTCTCGTTTCGACGGAGATTGTACGGTATGCGATGGGAGTTTGCGACAGAGAGAAGAGAGACGAATGTTCGGGGGAAAAAAGGGAACTCGGTGGACGGTCGGTCCGTCGTCCGACGAAGAAGCAAAGACGTTTTCTTGTATCGTTCTTTCGACGGAAGAAGCGAACGCGCTTAGCGCACCTCCGTCGACGGGCATTCCAAATGTAATTGCCTTGGATTTTGCTTGCCGACGACGATAAACTACTGTTCGCCTCTCCGTGGATCCCGGGGACGTCGGAGTTTAAACGAGTAGAGATGCGCCGTTGTAAAAACGTAATTGGAGTCATTGCGCGAAATTAGTTGCGAGCTCGCGCCAGAGAAACACGCGAGAGGATCTCTCTGCGCGAGCATGTACCATCTTACCACCGTACGTATAACATGTCCACCTCCTGCCAAAATTTCTCTCTCGGCTTTGTTTACCTCCTTGTCCCGACAAATACTATTTAATATCTATCGGAGAGGTGCCGCTCT
>OU964968.1:9456151-9461151 GCA_918808275.2 Dolichovespula sylvestris
CTCTCTCTCTCTCTCTCTCTCTCTCTCTCTCTCTTTCGCGCGAGAGCGCCTTCGAGGCTCGTGCCTTCCTCCCTTGCCCGTTCGCGCTCTCCTCTCTATCGATGAATTTGATCGAGACGAAAAAGTGTCTATACTTTTGCAGATATATATATATATGTATGTATGTATGTATGTATGTATGTATGTATGTATGTATGTATGTATATATATGTACATATATATATATACATATATATATATATATATTAGAGGAAACGAAAGTTCCTTGGACGTTGTTACAGCGGTCAGAGTAAAACGGTCTTGTGTTTCGTCTCGACGACGAAGACGACGACGAATCATCGCCTTTTCTCCGGAACGTCCGCTTTGCGAGGCCTTCGACCTTTCACCCTTAGCCGTCGTTGTCGTCGACGTTGCTTCGTGCGAACACGGACCAGTTTCTCTCTCTCTCTCTCTCCTTTTTTCTCTCTCTCCATTCCCTTTTTTTTTTTTTTTTTTCTTTTAACTTCTCTTCTCTCTTTGTCCTCGAACGAATCTTTTAGATTAGATCTCGAGAGGTTCCAGCGCGAGCAAGGGGGAAAGCGCAGATCGCTATCGGCGATCCGCGCTCATGCTCGCGCGCATACGCATTTCGAGACTCGGCCGAGAGAGGTGGGAGAGAGGGAGAGGAGAGTGGGGTAGGGGGGGCGAACAACATCTCGAAAACTGGATCTCTCCCGGAGAGCATCCACGCGATTCGACGGGCTAAACGGTCGTTTCCGGATTACGCTACGTTTCGCCGCTTTTCGTATCTTTTAAAAAGGGGGAGAGAGAGAGAGAGAGAAGAAATCTCGATACTTTTGAACGAGTTTGTACTCGATATTATAGCTGGTAGTGAGTGCGTCCGTAGCCTGTAATCATTCCGCCGCCAAGAGGCACCTACCGCATTGGTAGGTCCTCTCGACTGCATCCTGCCTCGGTCCTCTTCTTCTTCTCCTTCGCACGCGCGAGAAAGAGAGAGAGAGAGAGAGAGAGAGAGAGAGTGAGAGAGAGTTTAATCGCTCGGTAAGCCTCCGACGCCGATATCCGTTAAATCGCTTTTCGAAGGGACGTGTCCCGTCTTTCGATAGGGGCGCGACGCGCGAGACCAAAGCCCCGTCTTATATGGCCGATGATGGAGAGGTGGGGTGGTGGGAGGTGGGGAGGGGTGTTGGGTGTAGAGGGATCGTCTTTTTTGCGATGGCCTTGGGCCGCTTATAAATCGTGCCCTATGATGCGTTACATGTGTCGACGACACGCCACGGTTTTTTTTTTTTTTTTTTTTTACTAAAACGTGATCAGCGAGTCAAACCGTAGAGTCTATTCCGTGAGCGGCCAATTTTTGCTAAATTTTCGCCGCGACTCGTTGTTACTCCGTAGACGCGTAATCCCGAGGCGCGATGTTTGAACGAGCCGATAAAGCTCACCTTCGACCGTTTAATATTTATCTCGTACGTGGTACGAGACACACGTACATAAAGAGAGAGAGAGAGAGAGAGAGAGAGAGAGAGAGAGAGAGAGAGAGGAACTGCGCGTCGAGTCGTCGTAAGCGCAAACAGCGCACCGACTCTTGGAATCATCGAGCGATGCTTTCCTTTCTCATACGGCGATTCTTCGTTCGCCGGAGTAGACCGATAACGATTTCTCGCCTTGCCTCAAGACTTATCTCCGTCATCCGGTTGTTTGAAAATCGTAAAACCGAGCTCAAGGCGGAACGCGCGTTAACGAAAAAAAAAAGAAAAAAAAAAGAAGGAAAGAAAGAAAAAGGAGAGAAAAACTTTGGATGACCGGGCGTTTCCTCGAATCGCGAACGTCTCTCCTAACTCGTGATCTCATTCGTCGTGGCCGATCGTTCTTAATCTCCAAGTTGGATCGAGCGATCGATAAGCCTCGAGCGCGTTTGAGCGTTCGCAACGACGAGGATTAGTAACGACTGATACTCGAACAAATATTTATTACCTACGTGGTGCCTATCTGACTCTTTCGAAAGATTCGAGATCGTAAACGACGAACGTGCGAGAGTCATAGCCTTTTTTCTTCTTCTTCTTCTTCTTCTTCTTCTTCTTTCTCTTCTTCTTCTTCTTCTTCCCTCTCCTTTTTCTCTTTTCATCTGGCGAGAAAAGCAACGCGTTTTTGCTCTCGGCGTTTAGAATCCTTCCAAGTGACATATTCCCTCCAGCAGCGTGAAGAGAATGAAAAAGTTTTCTTCGTAATCCTCTCGGTCATGGCAGTCCTAGATGATGACAAATAATATCTGGAACAAATCAAATTTAAGGGACGCTCCGTTCTCGAAGGACTCACCGTGGATAACGGTTTGGAACGGCCTAAATCTTTTACAAGGGAGAGACACTTCCCAACAAGTAGCATCATCGTTCCTACTGCACTGGAAAAAGACTTTTCTCCTTCCGTTTGACCTCCCCCGTCGTTCTCACTCTACACGCGGATTAGGGAAAATCGTTTCTTCTTTCTCCCATTCTTTCCTTTTTTATTCTTTCGTTCGTTTTTCAACCTTCCCGTTCGTTCGAGTCGTGACGAATGACAATGTCCGCGCTCAAAAATTCGACTCGGAAAGACTCGATGTCTTATTTTTCACCTATCTCAAAAGCTACGGTTGTTGGTCAAAAATGTTGATGCGTATTTGAAATGCGACGATGAGTCGAGAAGGCAACATCTCTCTCTCTCTCTCTCTCTCTCTCTCTGTCTCTCTCTCTCTCGGAACGTATGAGAAAAATTTAAAGCCTCCCGTTGAGTGCCGCTAATGATAGCCGATGTACCAGCCAGAATATTCTTAAAAGATGCTCTCGTCGTTTCTCGCGAGAATTACGTACGCGTACGCGAGTTTCGGTGTAATTTTCAATAATTCCCCGTACGTCCGAAGATCGAACGATTTGGTCGATCGTTCATTGGGCCACCCGTCGAGAGAAGAGAGTCTCGCTCACTTCCTCTAGACGTCTTCGGCGGCACAAAGGTGCCGGCATCTTATACGCTGGCAACAGGTGCTTGTATCTTATGCAGATAAGGTCGAGGTGCTCGAGGGTCAGCCCACTCAGGGTAAAGGTCGCGTTGCCTCCTCTCTCTCTCTCTCTCTCTCTCTCTCTCTATCTCTCTTTCGTCTCCTTTTCTCCCTCAGCTCCTTCCACCTGCGACCGGCCCTCTCGTGCAGGTAGTCCCCTACGGGGAATTGAGACGTTCGCCGACGTCGGCGCTCGCGACTCCCACGCGACTAAACGCCCCGGCTAAAGTTTTGTCCTGCTTCTCTTCTCTCTCTCTCTCTCTCTCTCTTTCCGATACGAGGAGGAAAAGTATCGGAAAAGCGAAGATCCCTGAAGGTACAGGCTCGATTTTGTTCGTTTCGCAGGATGCCGAGAGACCGCCTTCATCTACGCCATCATGAGCGCCGCTGTGACTCACAGCATCGCGAGAGCGTGCAGCGAGGGCAGCATCCAGTCGTGTTCCTGCGACTATACCCACCAATCGCGCGCACCCTCCGCCGTACGAGACTGGGAATGGGGTGGCTGTTCGGACAACATCGGATACGGCATCAAGTTTTCCCGCGAGTTCGTCGATACCGGAGAACGCGGCCGAAATCTCCGGGAGAAAATGAATCTCCACAACAACGAGGCTGGCCGAGCGGTAAGTCTCTCTCTCTCTCTCTCTCTCTTATTTTTATGTATAATCAAACCTCTTGGACTCTTGGACTTTCTAATTCCTACGAGATAATCTATAAAGACTAAACTTTATGTCAACGAAAGCTTCTGTGAATTAGCGAAAGTGGAATTTATCTACATTCCCCGCGACTTTATTCCTATCGTAACAGTGCAAAATTTACCGCGCGTGCCTTATCGAAACTCTTATAATGTCCATTTGGGTTTTTCGAGTCCTTCGGTGCCGACTCGCTTCTCGGTCGCACGCAACTTCTTTCATTTCTTTTATTCGAATGTCGCGATATCCTTTTCGTCGATCGCTTTGGAATGCCGCGCTTCGGAGGAACGCAGCGCGATAGTAGCCTTTTACTCTCTCTCTTTCTCTCGCTCGCTCGCTCGCTCGCGAGAGAGAGAGAGATGGCTCGACGATTCGTTCTGTTGCAGCACGTATTCTCGGAGATGCGACAAGAGTGCAAGTGCCACGGCATGTCTGGTTCATGCGCGGTAAAGACCTGCTGGATGAGACTTCCGAACTTTCGCGTGGTCGGGGACAATTTGAAGGATCGCTTCGACGGAGCCTCCAGGGTGATGGTCAGCAATTCGGATCGGGTACGGGGCAACAGCAACGCCATAGTGAGCAACTCCGCGAGCAATTCGGTTCACGGACATCGGGACGGTCTGGGACGTCGTCATCGTTACAATTTCCAGCTTAAACCGTACAATCCCGAACACAAGCCGCCGGAGCCCGAGGACCTCGTATACTTGGATCCTTCCCCGCCGTTCTGCGAGAAGAATCCGAAACTCGGAATACTCGGTACGCACGGCAGACAATGCAACGACACGAGCATCGGTGTCGACGGTTGCGATCTCATGTGTTGCGGTAGAGGTTACAAGACTCAGGAAGTGACGGTGATGGAGAGGTGCGCGTGTATCTTCCACTGGTGTTGCGAAGTCAAGTGCCAACATTGCTGGAGGAAGAAGACGATACACACGTGTTTGTAGAGAGAGAGAGAGAGAGAGTGTGTGTGTGTGAGAGAGAGAGAGAGAGAGAGAGAGAGAGAGAGAGTTCTCCGTACCGCGAAACTATCGCCTTCCGGATGAACGCGCCGTTGTTCTCGCGAGAAAAAGAGATTATCTCTCGATGCTCGCTCACCTTCCCACCCGAAGGACCGATTCCTTCCTGGCGAAGGACGTTTCGGGCCTCTCGTGAAGCTCGAACGTCGAGGCTCCTCCTCCTCCTCCTCCTCCTCCGTTCTCCTCCGCCTCCTCCTCAGTATTACGCGACTCGATCTAAACACTTAACTATATATTTATTGCGATCTATTAAAGACTGACTCCGAA
>OU964968.1:9466151-9481151 GCA_918808275.2 Dolichovespula sylvestris
CTTCCGTAGCTTTCTTTCCTTTGTTTTTTTTTTTTTTGTTCGTTTTTTTTTTTTAATCGTTTACGCCGACTAGACTAGCTAGCCCCTTTTTAAAATGACGTTCCATTTTCGAGTGTGTGTTTCGGAGCAAGTCGACGTCGCGAGGGACGAACCTCGCGGACGAAGGAGCTCGCGAGGAGGACGAGGAGGAAGAGGAAGGAGGTACTCGTACCCAGAGCGCAAAGAGACGAGACCACCTGGTCATTCGAGAACTCGACTCATTCTTCTGTCCGACGTTGTACCAGAAAGAAGAAGAGCGATTCCTGGTAAATTAGCATATATACCTCTACTCTCTTTTCCCTTTGGATCAGGGGCTTTAGGGGGTATCCACAATCTCTTTGTTCTCACTATTTGATTCACGGAGATGAATTCGATCCTACGGAGAACAAAGCGTCTCTCGACTTTGACGCTAACGCCATTCTTTAGATAAGGGAGAAACTTACGAATTTGCGCCTTTGCAGAATGAAAGGAGAAGGATGAAAAGGAGCGACTCGAAGAAAAGGAAGAAGACGAAGAAGACGAAGAAGACGAAGAAGAAGAAGAAGAAGGAGGGCGACGACAAGGGCAAGGAAAAATTACGTGGCTCGGCTGCATTACGCGGCATGAGTAGCAACTCTCACCAGGAAGCCATCGGTCGGGTAAGAACACCCATATCGCCGTTGCCGTTGCCGTTGCCGTTGCCGTTGCTTCCTTCGCTTTCTCTCTTTATGCCTCGGACCAAGAGATTACGCCCGTAATTAATGTACACAGACTGACGCCCTTGGTGCCTGGGAATTCTGGCTGCGTTCTTTCCGAGATACTTCGCTACCATTCGAGCGGAAAGGAACGAGGAATGAAAAATTTAATGGTTGCTTTCACGGTGAACGCACCACCGCACGATTCTTACGGAATTTGTTAAACTTTTTCTTTTCCGATCGCGATGGTCTGCGAGGGAAAAAAAAATATGGGAAAAAGAAGGAAAGGAAGAGGAAAGAAAGAAAGAAAGAAAGAAAGAAAAAAAAAGAAAACGTTTCGCAACGTTGTTACATCGCGTTAAGGAGCGCGAGGCGGACGGGGCGATGGCAAGGAGAAAATGAAATCGATTAATTAACGTGACGCAATCGAGTCGATCTCTCGAGAGAAGGGATTTCCGTTCGGACTATAAGCTCTTTCATTCCGCTTCGTTAGCAACGAAATCGTCTTCGTTCGAAAGCTAATCGACGAGAGAAGTACGACTCGATTCGAATCGCTCGATCGCGGGAGCATTGTCGGTGGTCGCCGACGTTTGCCCAACAAAAGAGGACGATCCCGGAGAGCGTTCGAGTAGAAGACCCAGGAAGGAAGGAAGGAAGGAAGGAAGGAAGGAAGGAAGGAAGGAGTACAAGCAATTTTTTATCCCTCTCATTCGAGCAGTCAGATTCGTCAAGTCACCGATATCGCTACCACGAGACTTACGTAAAATCCACAGGGCGAACGTAGAAAAGGTTCGAGGAGAGCTCGAGGGAACTGAGGAAAGGAGAGGGTAAGAGAGAGCTTTAGGCCCTCTTCGGACCCACCGCCGCGTTCCGCGAGATTCGTAATTACGCGGCAAGGCCGCCGCGAAAGAGAGGCGTCAAAATCGCCCTTTGGCTCTGGCCCTTTCTCCGTTCCCTTCTCTTTATCCTCTCTCTCTCTCTCTCTCTCTCTCTCTCTCTCTCTCTCTCTATTCTTGTCTCTCTTCCCCTCGTTCGTGCAGCGATGCTCGACCAAGCGAGACGGCTATTATCGAAATTGATATTTTATTGATGGGCCGCACCGTAATCCACAGGCCCTTTATTGAGTTATTTCCCGATAATTACGAATCAATAACGATAATTTAATGCTCTTCCATCGTTCGGGGCCAACACCACACAGCTATTACCTTTTCACCTTTTTTTCATCTTTTTCTTTTTCTTTTTCTTTTTCTTTTTCTTTTTCTTTAGGAAAAGTTCGATGCTCCTTGCTTTCAGTTTTCGCGAGGATACCGTAGCGATGCTTTATTACGCATAAACTTTGTAATACATACGACGTATCGTCGATGAATGAACTATTAAGCGCTTTGACGAAGAAGAAGAAGAAGAAGAAGAAGAAGAAGAAGAAGAAGAAGGAAAAGAAAGAAAGAAAAAAAAAAACGAGAAAAACTCGTTTAACTATCCTCACGGAGTAGCAATAAATCGTTAATGACGCGTTAACGGCCGATCGCGACACGCGACCCATCCCTGCCACCTGAACTGGCAAGAGCGCAGCACGACAAAGACACGCGACTCGCGAGCCTAAGCGAACGCGTCCGAATAAAAGAATGACCGACTATTATTATTCCTTATAGATAGTAGACATACGCGCGCGTTTACATACGTATACACACAGAGGAGACAGAGAGACGACACATCCATATAGATATGGAGCGATCTACGACGTGGGTGGTGGCCGCGGCTCGAATCGTCCCCCGTAGTTTCGTACTTAGGAGGTAAGCGTGTCGTTGGCGTGTCGCGTTATCGTGGACACGCATGTAAAAGCGACGTACCTACTCGCTCGGGAGAGGAGCGTGTCCTCTCGGCTAAATGCTCGCATCCATATTCCCGTGATCGTGGGTGGACGGGCGACACGAACGAGAAGACAAGGGGGACAAGTGCGAGACAACGCTGCGGTCCGGTCTTCTTCCTCTTGCTGGATTTTCATACGCGCGGCCGACCTCCCTGGCCGGTTGGCCGTCCGACCGTCCTCGAGGAGGAGGCTCCTGCTCTCTCTCTCTCTCTCTCTCTCTCGCTCTCGCTCTTGTCCGAGTCGCCGAGTCGGGGCTCGTGTGTGTGTGTGTGTGTGTGTGTGAGAGAGAGAGAGAGAGAGAGAGAGAGCAGAATAACAACGAGATTAATACCGTCGCCCTTTTTTTCTTTCTCTCTCTTTTTTTTTTTTTTTATTTCTTTTTCCTTGCGGCACTGCGAACTCGTGTGGGCATTGGGACAACGGAGCGAAACCTCGATATGGAATCGAATCGAGGTTTCTACCCGATCGGTCAAGAAAACGTCTACTTTCTCTCAGAAAAATTACGAGGTAGAAGAAAAGAGATATAAGCGCGAAACACAGTAACATCCCCCCGAATGTGACTCTCTTCTTTATCTTCGACTCCTCTTTTCTTTGCTCGTTTCGTCGTCGGTAACCCTCTTTTAATTCACGAGCCAAGCCCAAGAAGACTCGGGACCATAACTCGGCCTTTACCTCGTGGTGTTTATGTACTTTTAATAATGTCCGATATGTCTCGGGTCCGCAAAAGGTATCGCGAGCGCCCCGCTGCGAGCGACTCCATCGTGCCTCCCCCAAAAACGCTATAGCCTCTTGATGCGCATGGGTGTCGACCGGGAGGCTGCCTTATTTTCTCTCTCTCTCTCTCTCTCTCTGTTCCTCCTCGCACGCGCCCACCCTTCGAAATCGGACATCGCTCGTTCCAGGGTTCGTCCTCGGCTCGTCCCCGACTCGCGTTGGCACATGTTAACAGGACTTTAAAGTTTTATTAATAAGGATAAATCAGAGACGCCCCGCGGATGAAGTTGTCGGTGCCACGGTGCCATGGTCGGGCTCGCCTATAATTCGGCAGGGGTCTGTGGAAACGGAGAGAGGACGGGAGAGAGAGAGAGAGAGAGGTGCAGCGACATGCCGGTTTACGAGCATTGCCCACAATGTCGTGCGTGGTGCAACGCGAACGCGCAAAGATATTTATCGTCCTGCGCCGAGCGCGTCGAACCCTCCTTCGTATTCGTCTCCTCTCCCTCCCCCTCCCCCTCTCCCCCCCCTCTCTCTCTCTCTCTCTCGTCTCGTACGCAACCGACGCGAAAAGGTGCATCTCGCATTCTCCGAGTTGGGTTGCTCGCGTGTAAATTCTCCGCTACTGTCATAAGTCGGGAGCTTAAAGGGTTAATTTGCGTGCGTTCACGGTGGAACCCTTATCGGCTCGCATAGTAAACGAAAATTACTTCGCTCCGAACCGACGAGAGCACCGACACGTCCGTAATTTCGTTCCTCCTCTTCTTCCATCGTTGGTCACAACCGAACGAGAGGAGGAACGAGAGGTGGACGTCGAAGGAGAGCGTGGTAATTACGCAAGTCGAGTATATCGGTGGCGACGAAATTCCAAGAAGTTGGAAGAACCGTAAAGATTTCAACGACCTTCTCCAGCTAGCTTCGCCAATGGCGTAGCCGCTACCTGCGACTCCTAAAGAAAGGCGGCTTCTTCAATTTTTCTCCCAATTAGCGCGGCTCCTTTTGCCTATCGATCGAAAAAATCGATCCTCCTATCGAGTTATCGGCTCCTGGACGCTCCGAACGCACAGAATTCAGGAGGAGAGGAGAAGGAAGAGATTCGGACTGGTCGCGAAGATGTCGGAGTCGCGTCGCGCCCGAAACACGCTGCTACTCGGCAGCTTCGGGGCCCCGTGGAATTATCCTCCTGTAAACACCTACCTAATTAAGATTGGAACATTTTAACGTCCTGTTCGGGGAGGCCAATAAAGCCTCTAACGTACGGCCAGTTTGTTAGGCGCTTATGGGATCGTTTAATTAATATTGGCGTCCGGGCGAGCGCGCTTGGTTCCAACGAGCGACCACCTCCGGCGTCGCTCCATCTCTCGAGCGTAGTCTCTCGTGCGCGCGCGCGCGCGCGCGCGCGCTCACGACTCGAACCTCCGGGGATCTCTGGGAGAGAGCGAGAGCGAGAGCGAGAGCGAGAGCGAGAGAGAGAGAGAAAAAGGGGAGAAGAAGAAATGGCGACACGGGTGTACCTCGGGACCAAGAGAGCGAGACTCCTTTTCGACGTGGCCATCTTTTCTTCCGCGAGGATTCCTCCTAAACGTTCCTCCTTCGACGAGGTTCCTCTTCGAAACGTTCCACCGAAGGAGAACCACACGACGGCAGCCGAAAATTAGCCCGGTTGGACCACCCAGTCGAGTAGTGCCAGACCAATCTCCCGAGCATGGACTAATCGAGCTTCGGACGCTCGCTTCGACACGGTGGTGGGGCTAATTGCGGCTCACCACCTCCGTACCTTCGTACCTTCGTACCTTCGTACCTTCGTACCTTCGAGAGGTCGACCTCTCTATTAAGAAACTTTTACGCAAGTGCATTTCGCCCTGTGCCGCACCGCGTCACGTATTAAATTGACCGGTGCCAACGCACTTTTTTCTTCGATACGAATCTTTCCTCGCCGTCTACTCTCGGCTCTCCGCTCTCGCCGCGAGATATTTTTCAAATTACTCTTAAAGCGTCGATACCGTCCGTATCCGCTCTCCTCTCTTTGGTATTATTTCTTCGTTATATCCTTTCGAAGGAGCAACGGTCTGGACCAAGATAAATAGCGGAGGTGCTTTTTAAAGCGGCCGCGGCGTTCGGCTTTTAATCTCGCTAATTTTCGCGCCTAATAAACGTCCGTTAATCGGATATCGTCGAAACGTTCCAAAAAGAAAACGGGGCAAAAGTAAACAGATTGTAAAGATCATCCCTTTGGCCATTTTACAGCTTCCGCTATCTTCGAAAGGTTGCAAGAGTACGCACGCTGCGATACGACGAGAGTGAGTTTCGAATATCTCCTGACTTTATGGCTACGTCAAATTCCATCTTCCCCCTGCTTCCCCACCCCACCCCCTCCCCCTCTATCGTTCTCTCCTCTTCTCTCTCGCTCTCGCTCTCCATCGACTCTTCCTTCGCTCCGAGTAAAACTATTTTATAGGAGATGTTAGACAGAAATTCTTTATTGCCCCTACGCGACTTCTTTTGGTACGTAAAATTAAATTACACCTAAAAGCCCGTGTTCTACACGTCGACGGAAACGTACGGGGCTCTGTTACGTTCCGATTCGGTGCGTTTTATTAATTTATTCTTCGAATCTATTAGCACTTTTTTTTTCTTTTTTTTTTTTTTTTTCCTGGAATATAAATACGCGAGGCAAATTGTTATTTAATTGGGTAACTCAGTCGTCGTTAGAAATTTAATATTTTACTTACCTTCACTTTCGTAAATGGATAATGGAATCGTGTCGTTGGAAACAGGATAAAGTCTGAAATTCGAAATCAAAGTCGAACCATACGTCTGTATTTTAATCTACGCTTCGTCCAATCGCGTTGAAACGCGGTACACCAGTTAAAGAAGAAAAAAGAAAAAAAAAGGAAGAAAGAAAGAAAGAAAGAAAGAAAAAAAATGTTACCTATCGCTTGTATCGCATGTAATAGCTGATAGCCGAGGAGTCACATTTGCGACTACGTAAGCGCGTGAACGTAATCTGTTATGCATGAACTGTATCAGTCTTATGTACAAGAGTAAAAGAGATAAGAGCGATAAAGAAATTGACTCCATCTATTTCGCTCGCCGATCGAGAAGGAGAAAGGTAAATCGACTGATTAAAGTTGAAACGGATAAGTGTCCTTATATTATTTCAGCAAGATATTAAACTCAAGGTGATAATATACTTAAGGGAGAAAACAAAAGTGGTTGTGTGCGTAGACACACGACGCACACGCACACGCACACGCACACGCACACGCGCACGCACACGCACACGCACACGCACACGCATATATAGGTATATCCTACGTGCAACTCGTACGAGTGTACGTCGAGTAAGCATATATACCTATGGAAAAGAAACGCTGGAGATACGCGGAAAGCTTTAAGTGAAAAAATTAACGACCTCTTTCATTAACGCTAATGGTAAGCTAAGAAGAATAAACGTTACCTTCCCGTCTACGTCGATAATAAAACTAATCGCAAGACGATGTTGTTAAAAATAATTGCAACGGTACCAAGGAGAAACGTCGATTATACTTAGAATTAATCCTTAAGGAGACCGTGAGAACCTTCGTACTATTTACATCTCGTTAACGTTTTATCGAACGGGGCATCGGTAAACTCGAATACTTTTCTATACTTAAATGGTATGTAACTAAGATAAAATATAAATCACAAGACGCTTGGATATAAACGGGACACGTTAATCGATCGGTAGGATGAGGCGAAGCGCGCGATTCGACGCGTCGCTAAGAACGCGCCTGTTTTTATATCATTTGCATCGATATCGAGCGTATAAAAAAAAATATATATATATGTGTGTGTGTGTTGCGTATATAGGGGGTGCGGACATGGTCGGGTTTGTGAAAAATGATAGAGCAAGTGTTATATGAGACGGGGTCAACGACAGGTGTTGACGGTGGTCTTTACGAGACAGGTCTCGCAAGTGACCTCGCAACAATATCTGAACCTGCACTGACAATTGACCTTCTCCTTGACTATCCTCGTGTCGTAGCCTCTACCGCAACAAAGGAGCTCGCAACCTTCGACGCCAGGACTGGAGGAGTTGCAACGCCGTCCGACAGTACCGAGAGATCCCGTCTTCCGATTCGGCTTGCAGAAATCCGGCGAGTCCTCGCTATAAATCAGATCGAATCTACCGGGTGGCTTGATGGTCGGACCCTCGGTGATGAAGCTGTGCCCGTCGTTGCTCGGTATCACCTTCGCCGCCCCGTCGAACGACTCCTTCAGACGATCGCCGACCTCGCGAAAGGACGGCATCTTTCGCCAGCAGGTGCGCACGCTGCACGAGCCCGACAGCCCGTGGCACTTGCACTCGATCGTCATGAAATTCCTCACCGCCTGCGCCGTCAAACGCCATCGTCAAACGTCCCGTCAAACGTCGTCCCGTCCAACGTCCATCCCCCAACCCCATCCCCGTACGTCCAAACTTACCAAACGTCCCGCGGCATTGTTGTGAAGCTTCACCAGGGTCTTGATGTCGCTACGTTTTCTATAAGGCGCGTCCATGAAATCCTTCGACTTTCGGAAACCGAAATTGACGTTGTCGCCGCATCCGCCCCATTCCCATTCGCCCTCGGTAAGTAGATTCTTCTTCACGTCCGCCGTCAGCGCGAGTTTACCCAGTCGATTCCCTGAAACGAGTTGGCTCGAGCTGCGATCTCGATAAACTAGCCGTACCTACAAATTCGAGGAGAGATAATCGAGGAAAGATACGTTTCGATCGAGCCCAGAAGAGAACTCTAATGAGGGGAAGGCGCAAGCATCGAAACGCGAGGGCGCGCTAGCCCGCGAGTAAATATAAATCGCCTTACCGGGGAATAGGGAGAGGAGGAGGAGGAGGAGGAGGAGGAGGAGGAGGAGAAGGAGGGAATTTTATCTGTGGGACAAGCTTTTACCCTTCGTCGTCATCTTATCGCATGAACATTCCACAAGGTCACCCATGGTACAGGCCCTGGTAACCGCATAAGTAACTCCAGCGGCGGTGATGGCGTTCACGAAGCCAGTCTCCCTGGTATCTGAAAGCATCGAGGGGGGAATCCAGAATCAATTAATGGACTCTTGTTAAGGGAGCGAAATCCTCGACGTAAATCACTGATCGAAGCGGAAAGAAGAGACGCGTGTCCCTGCATGCGCGCGTGAGTGCGTGCGTGCGTGCGTGCGTGTCTCTGCGTGCATGCGTGCGTGCGTGCATGCGTGTCTCTGCGTGCGTGTCTCTGCGTGCGTGCGACGAAGAAACTTTAAAAAACGGTCAGAAGGCTACGCGAATACTCAAGGAGGGATCGAAGAGAATGCCGTGAGATAAAAGTAAAAGAGGACGGGAGGGGGCGGGGGGAGGTGGGAGGGGAGGGTGCTCGAGAAGCAAGAAGAGAGCTCCTTGCGAGCGTAAGAAACAGGTTGAAGGAGGAGAAGATCGCGGAATCTCGGATCGGCCAAGAAACAAATCGGATTACGCGTCGTTCTTCGAGAAACACATACGAAAAGATCTTTACCCCGTTCGAGTTTGCCCCCTCGCTCGCTCGCTCGCTCTCGCGGGGTGAATCGATTAATTAGCTCGCTTACCAACTTTGAAATATGCCGGTCGAACGGATCCGCAGATCGAGAGAAACGATATTTCTTTCTTCAACGTACATACAACGCGTACGTACATGTGTACGTAGAGTACGCGTACGCGTCTCTCTCGACGTTACTCGTCATGGCGAATTTTCTCTAATCCTATCGCGAATATTCGGCCAATTAGGATTTCCTTGGAAGGAGAATGGACGAAACGTAATGGGGGAAGAAGGAAACTGGCGAATCGGCAAAAATTCTCGGAATGTCTGGATACTCTTTCTCTCTCTCTCTCTCTCTCTCTCTCTCTCTCTCTCTCTCTCTCCGAGTATCCGAGGACGATTCCTACGCGCGCGATAGGACTAATTACGGCGGTAAATCGGTAAAGGGTGCCCGAATCGGAGGAGGCGCTTTCGAGCTCGAAGCTTTCCGGCAGAGTGCGCAGGGAATTCGGATATCGAGTTGCCGATTTCTCAGGTGGTTCCGTGACGCGGGTGGCGGACTACTCGCCGGAGGTAGGTTCAATGTCGAGGAAGGTCTCGGGAGCGATAGTCCTTCGGCTCCCACGCGAACGAACGAGCGTTCTCTCCTAACGAAATATCCTATTCCGTTTCACCTGTCACGTCTCCACTCCATCATTAAGCGAACAATGCGGAGCGCTCCTAGTAGTTGCACCCCTTTTTTAAATGGCCCAGATCGCATTTGCCTCCACCGGTGGGCGTTCGTTGGAACGCGTCCTCTTCTCAACCTTTTCTTGCCCATTGTCTCTCTCTCTCTCTCTCTCTCTCTCTCTCCTTCTCTCGCTTCCTTCCTATAGGAATAACAGCAATAAGCATCCGGGCTTTTGCGAATCTCCGCGACGCCCACTCCCCTCCTTTCTTTTTTCAACCTTTTTACGGATCCGCGTCGATCCCTTTTCCATCTCACTTCTTTCTTTCCCGATTCGCTCGGTGGTAAAAAGGCACGCAGCAGCGAGGAACCCTATACCCATTGCCCTTTTCATCGATCTCGTCTCGCACGGACCATTACTCGAGGATTCTCACGCAAGAAGCGAGGAGAGCAAAATCTCGCGGCGTGGATCGAGGGAACGTCGATAACGATCTCGAGAAAGGAGGATTGCTCCGCGCGTAGGTGTGTCCAGAAGCTTGAGCGTCGATCGTCGATCGTCGATCCAAGTGACGAGCGGACGATGATCGGCCGCCGGGAGTTCGACTCCGAAGAGATATCTTTGCTGGCGTACGCTCTCTCTCTCTCTCTCTCTCTCTCTCTCTGCGAGCTCTATCTCGAGCGTATGTGTGTTCGTCGTCCTCGTGCGAGAGAAAGAAAGAGAGAGAGAGAGAGAGAGAGAGAGAAAGAAACGGACCAACAGAGGGAGGGAAGAGGGAGAGAGAGAGGGAGAGAAAGAGAGAGGGGACGAGAAGGAGAGTCGTACGCGTTAAGCCTGATTCTTCGTGGTTCCCATGGATTCCAGGCGGGTATCTTCGGCGCGGATCGACGAACGGACGGACGAACGGACGGACGGACGGACGGACGGACGGATGGACGGGCGAACGGAGCGAAGACGTAGGCCAAGGGAAGCTGCCACCGCCCGCGTATCTTCTGATGCATCGCCTCACCTTTCAGTGCGTATTTAAACGATACGATAGTTTTATACGAGCGATCTGATATCGAGGTTCGAGAGCGAAAGGCCCGCTCGCTCCTTCCTCCTCCTCCTCCTCCCCCCCCTCCCCCTCCACCTTCCACTTCTCGACTCATTCGACTACCTCGATCCCCGAGCACGTCGGCCTTTTAACATGACGGAAGCAACCGTTCTCCCTCCTTCCGACCTCCCGTTTTGCACGATTTCTCGATCATTTACGAAATTCTTCTCTCGATTTTTCTCTCTTCTCTCTCTCTCTCTCTCTCTCTCTCTCCCCTTTCCTCCACGATAAACTCGCAAGTCGACGAATTAACGAAAAGAAAAAGTTTGATGGTGGAATTTAAAAGAATTAACGCTTCGTGCACCTTTCGGCCTATCCTACGATCGTCGAAAAGTTAAAAGCCGATGATCAGAGAGAGAGAGAGAGAGAGAGAGAGAGAGAGAGAGAGAGATGGAAGCATCCATTCCGGAGGAACATGCCTGAATTATCATAACATCTCGAAGGAAAGAGCGCGAGTTCCATACACGAGAACGTAAGAAAGTCGTTTCGTTCCATCGAGATTTTTCCGTCCGGTCGATCGCACGACACGCACGTCCGTCTCGTTCTTCTCGTTGTTCCTCTGGATCCTACTCTTCCTTGCACTTCGCGAACGGTTCGAGCAGAAAAGAAGGAGAGAGAGAGAGAGAGAGAGAGAGAGAGAGAGAGAGCCCGGAGAATGCTCGAGGTGTAGAGGAGCAGCGGGTAATATAAATCACTTCGAATCAATTAGACACTAGGGATCGCGAACCGATGATCTTGCATTGCCTTTCTCTCTCTCTCTCTCTCTATCTCTCTGCCAGGTGCAGGTTCTCTCTGTTCCTCCTACCTCCCTATCTTCGGCCCCTTCTTCTTCTTCTTCTTCTTCTTCCTCCTCCTCCTCCTTCCTCCTTCCTCCTTCCTCCTTCCTCCGACTCGTTCCGACGGCTTGGCCAATTATCAACATTCCGGGGCATTATCCTCCGAGCGAGAGTTACGCCGTGTTTAATTGCGAGTCTTCTCCTCGTCTCCTTTTCTTACTTTCTTTTATTTTTTCTTTTGTTATGTTTCTATAAAATCATGCATTCTATCTTTTCCCTACACGCGGAAGAATAATCCCGAAGTGAACTCCTCGTCCAATTTATAGAGTACTTGCGGTGGACGAAACAAGTTCGATAACGTTCAAGTATATACGGCTACGTATATAAAGACGAAGCGAAATAGGAATAGACATATATTTCTAAATCCTTTCCAATACTGCATTCTGCGTTTGTCGTTTTTGCCTCGAACAAAAAGAAGAGTAAGAAGAAGAAGAAGAAGAAGAAGAAGAAGAAGAAGAAGAAGAAAAAAGTGGTAGAAACAGAAGGCGGAGAAGTAAAGAGAGGGACAGAGAGGGAGAGAGAGAGAGAGAGAGAGAAACATTTTATCGAGGTTCCCTAAGAAAATCTACGATCGTTCTTTCGAGCGAGAGACGTCAGAAGGTTTGGTCGTCCTTGTAGCTAGCCGGCCGATCTTCTCGACGATCGCGCTCGCTCGCCATTTATGGCGGAAAAGAAATTATAGCGACGACTCGCGACTACTCGCCGCTAACTTGGATGTTATCCACGGCGATTACCTCGGCGCTCTGTGTATCGCAATAAGCACGCGCTGACATATGCATAAATATCCGCGGTGCACATCCTTTATCGATGCGTTACCCCCCCCCCCCTCTCTCTCTCTCTCTCTTCGAAGGAGATGCTAAAGGAGAAAGAAACGAGGAATGCGCGTTCCATCCGAGAGAAAGAGAGAGAAGGGAACGCGCGCTCTCGAAACAAAGCGATACGTTTGTCGAGCGCTAATTCGCGAGTTCTTCGACGAAAGAGAGAAAGAGAAAGAAGGGAGGAAAGAAAAATGAAAAAGAAATGAAATGAAATGTAAAATATCCAAGTTTTTATCTCGAAATATCGTCGTCGTCGTCGTCGTCGTCGTCGTCGTCGTAGTCAGAGGATAATATCTTGTTGGCCCATTGGGATCTACTGATTTATGGAAACCGATCGACTCCGTATGCGGGCGCGCCTGCGCACCAACAAATCCCCCGTAAATCACGAGCCGATTAATCGATCGAACGTATTATGTAAGGCGGCCGCAATTTGCGATCGGGAATCCTCGTGAACGGCCAGCCTAGGAATTATGTCGCGCGTCGTCCGGAGAACCCGCGGAGGCGAGGCGAGGCGAGGCGAGGCGAGGAAGGAGAGCGAGCGACCGATCGAGCGAGCGAGCGAGAGAGAGAGAGAGAGAGAGAGAGGGAGCCCGATCGGCCCTCGGCGATCGTATCGATCCCTCTCCCGCGGTGATTTGTTTGCTCGAGCACGTCGATTTATCGCGCGCGATGCGCCGATTCCTGCGTAATAGATCCTCCTCGGCGTCACCGAGACGTCCGTCGATTTCAATGGAACTCTCCGCTTTCAATGGACGCTTCTTCGTTTCGAACAAACTCGGTCTAATCTTCCACTTCGTACGATCCAGGCGAGTTGTTGGCTCTTTATAAAATCCTAATTTCTATCGCTATCTACTATTTCCTCGGGGTTCCACGTTATATCCGATAAATATTAAAAGACGAAGACGAAGACGAAGACGAAGACGAAGAGACGAAGGCGAAGGAAGATATTCGAGGACCGTGGTGGACTAAAGAAAGAACGGAGGGAATTTTGCTCCCCTCTCCTTCGCTCTCCTTTACTCCACGAAGAAAGAGCATTCAAACGTCAACGGCGAAGAGTCCTCCGAGTCTAACGGGCTAACAGATCTGTCCCGGTCCTTCGTCTTTCGAGCCTCCTCCTTTCCCCTCTTCTCCCTCGCGCGCCCACCTAGCCATGCCAGTTAAACGCACGGTAGTCGAGATACAATAAACGTACGGGACACTAAACTGTTTGCCGCTGTCAATTCTTTGTGCGAGTCCACCGGCAACTCCTCCTTTTGTCTACAGTCCTTCTTAAAAGTACACCAAAGTCTTTCCTCTCGTTCCACGCTCCTCGTACGTATTTTCTTTTTTTTCAGAATTTCGCGAGTTACGCTCGAAACAGTCTCCGCCCCCGCCCCCTTTTACCAAACGAATCAGATTTATATTTACGATGGAGCTAAACTAAATAGAGAAGAAAGGTTACTTTCGATATAATGAATGGTATTATATCTCTAGGTCGAAACGTGCTCTCTACCGGTGAGAAAGCTCGAGTAACCGCGGGGCTTCCGTCGTTGGCCAAAATAAACGAAGAGTTTGCGCAAAATATTATCAACATCTGGTACCTTGACCGAGCGAGTTCGAACGGAACTTAAGCTGCTCCTTCGAAAAACAGAAATATCCTAAATTCATGACTCATTTATGGGACTACCGCCTTCGGCTACCTTAGCTTACGTTTGTACGTGACAAAAGATGGGCCATGAACGACGATGATGAACCCGATGAGCATCGTCGAGTTTCCTTTTCGTTTTCCGTTCGGTCATAAAATCGGTACCGTACAAAATTTCTTGTTAGAAAATGATGCATGGCGTTCCCCGATTCTCTGGTAGCGTACCGTTAGTTTTTCTACTCTTAAATCCGAACCGTACAAATACCAACACTCTGCTCTCCAGAGATGCGGAGAAAGAAAGAGAGAGAGAGAGAGAGAGAGAGAGAGAGAGAGAGAGAGAGAGACAAAGAGAGAAAGAGAGAAAGGAAAGGAAGTGTACGCGTACGTAGCGTATTAGTTAGCACCGAGTATCGCTAAGGCGACAAAACGGTTAGCGCCGTGGCGCTAAATCCGCCTTAGCCTTTCATTATCGTCCTCCGCATTCTCTACCGGATGGAAGAGAAGAGTATAACGTGGAAATCGTCGAGCCGTCTCGCTCGATAGACGTTGCAAACGCCCGATATCGTACTTTCGAAGCACAAATTCCTCGGGAGCGAAAATTTTTCGGCGAGAACGAAATGAAAAAGAAAAAGAAAAAGGAAAAAGTAAAGGAAAAAGGAAAATAATAGAAGATAGGAGTGGTCGTGCGTCGTACATTATCGAATTTACTGGAAGATTTTTGCCGATGATATCGGGGAAAGGTGGGGAGGGAGAACCCGTGAGATATTCGTGAGCTACGTGTTTACGAACCACCCGTGCCGGCGAGCCTACTGCCAAATAATTAGCCTCGATTTAATGGCGATTCCATTTAGTTCAGCGCTCCCGCTTACCGGTCCTATTACCGATAAACACGCTTCTCTTCTGGGGGATCGTTCCTCCTCGACGGTTAGGTGCGGGCGTATATCGCCGAGCGGACCACCGCCATCGAGCCAAACCGACGACCGTCTAAACCGTCCTCTTTATTCCCACGAAGCAGCGAAATATTCTACTATCGTTTCTCCTCCTCCTCCTCCTCCTCCTCCTCCTCCTCCCCCTTTTTAACTTTATACTTTTACTTTGCCGATTTTCCTGCCGTATCATTTCCTCGTAACCTACTCGTTAAAAGG
>OU964968.1:9483651-9496151 GCA_918808275.2 Dolichovespula sylvestris
TATCCAATTAACGTAGTTCGCCTCGTAACCGCTTGCTCGGCAGATCGTTACTTCTATAATTTAAATTACGTTTAACTCGAAGCCGACAACTAGAAATTTCCACGCGCGATCGAGGAGGCTTAAGCGAGGCTAAATTAATTCGAATCGTTCCATATTACCTACGTACAAGGTTCGCATAATAATGCGCGAACAGGTTTAGAACCTAAGAGAAGATCTCTGCTTTGATCCTTATTCGGATATATACACGTATATAGGATTCTCTGCACGCGCACGCTCGCATACCCTCCCCACACACACACACACACACATTCGCGCACACATACACATGTATAGAAGATGAAATAAATAAAAATAATAAATATGAAAACGTAAGATCGTCGTGGGAAAGGGAAGGTAAGGGAAGGGAAGGAGGGGTATGTACTTGTCCGGATACATCTCAATCGGGACCCCTCGTCATCGTCGCTCGAATGCCGATCCACGGGCCGGGGATAGTCGCTCTTAATTCGATCATCGATCGTCCGGCAACGTGAATTCCACGCGCTCGCACATGGCCGCACCGATACACCGATAGAACGGGAGGCGCGTCCCAAATAATAATGATAATAATGGGCAGAGAGAGAGAGAGAGAGAGAGAGAGAGAGAGAAGCTCTCCTCTCTATCTCTCGTTCCACTATACTCTCGAGTATCTCGAATTCAAGATATATCGATAGAGATCGATAGAGATCGCCGAGGCTCGATCTATAAGTCGGGACGCGACCGTTGTCCGCTGAAGCGAAGAGAGAGAGAGAGAGAGAGAGAGAGAGAGAGAGAGAGAGAGAGAGAGAGAGAGAGAGAGGAGGAGGAGAGCTTGACTCGGTTCTTTCGACGACCGACGACCGACGACCGGGGCGACCGGCGAACGGCGAATGGCGAATGGCGAACGGTGCACAACGAACGGCGGCCTTCTCGATCGTCGTTGGCAGTCAGGGCCTTTAATTAAGGGAACATATTGCCACTAATATCCGACGGACAGTGTCAATCTGTCAGGCTACCAAAAAGGCACCGATCTTGATAGCGGGTACCTAGGAGAACGGTACGGCCTATCGGACACGCTGTCTTCGATTTAGTTGTTCCGCCAGATCACCCGGAATTAATACGTTCGACGGTTAACTGGACGAGCGAGCAGAAGTGGAGAGAGAGAGAGAGAGAGAGAGAGAGAGAGAGAGAGGGACGGCTCCTCGAGACAGCCGTACCATGAAGAGTATCTGTCGAGCTTATCGACGTCTTCTCTCTCTCTCTCTCTCTCTGTCTCTCTCCGATAGACGTTGCGTATTTATCTTTCTTCTTAAATGTTACCTTCGCTCGAACGAATAACGCTTACTTTATATCCGATATCGTTTCCCGTCATAACATTATTACGTCTTCTCGCTAGCTATCGAGATCGAGTAATTACGAGTGTATTCTGCGTTCGCGAGGGAAGAGGGAAGAGGGAAGAGAGCAATAAAGGCGTAAGATCGTAAAGTAAACAAAAAGATGGAAGAAAAGAGGAGAGGAGAGGAGAGGAGAGGAGAGGAGAGGAGAGGAGAGGAGAGGAGAAAGGAAAAATGGGGGAGGGGCGAGGGAGGAAGGGAGGAAAAAAAAGTTTCTATCGAGCGGAGACCGTGTCGAAACTTAAACGGACATAATCGCGAGTGACGAGGGGCGCAAGGTCGTGGGTCCGCGGTAGGAAAGGGTTCCTCGGTGGGCCTTCTTAGACCCTTTGGGGGCCCAACCGCTTTCAGGAGCGAAAAAGGTGGGCGCGCACGACAATGCACACACACACACACACACACACACACACTGCCGGCAGATTACAGGGCGCTTCTCCTCTCTTCGACGTTGCCCGAACCGGATGTCGATTATACCACTCGCCGCCCGTTCTCCAAGCCGATTCGTTACGATTAAATGCCGCTTCTACTACGGGCACACATCTCGCCAAAGCGCCCCATCCCTCTTATCCTCTCCTCGAGTTTGATCGACGAACGTACCGCTATTCCTTACAAATTAATCCTCGTATCGTCCTTACAAATTCATCCAAAATACTTAAACGCAATAATAATAACCGTTCCTTTTATCGGCTTACCGCGCAAAAGAATTTTCCTCAGGGATCGCCTTATCGTCGTACAATTCCATCTGCGATTTCTAAACTGGTGTTGACATTCTCTCGTACCGACTTGAACGCCTTTTGCGATCTCCTTCAACAGGGACGGCTCCTTTCGGCAAATGTCGGCGAGCTTACCTTTCAATCTTCTCGTTTTCTTGCAAACTAGCATCGGATCCATCACCATCTGACTTCCTACCGTCCTGAAAGCAAGGGTATACGTTCTTATTCTCAACGGTTTATTCCTTCGATCTAAGGGACGAATCGTTACGAGAGCACTCGAGCCGGGCCTTATATAAGCTCTTACGTTAGAACGACCGTAATCGTACGTTTGTTTATAGTTTGGTAACCCGCGATACGACGGCCACGTACTTTGAACGTAAACATCGGCTCGATTGAAAAAATACGACGTGACCGTCCCGATTATTTATATTACTTTTTAAATCACTCGGTAACGTTCGGATCCGATAAGGATCGACGTTAAGAGCCCGAAAGGCTTTTCAACTCCTTCTTATTAATAGGAAAACAAAAATCCGAGAATTCGTGGTTAACGCGGAAGAGAGCCCTCGGCGAAGAGTGATTTTCTTCGAACGATAATTTTCCACGTTTTCCCGACTAAATTCGTAGGAACCAACACGTTGTTTGCGCATAGTCGCGATTACATTGACAAATCGCGATCGAAATTATAAATGCATTCCGCTAGAGAAATAAGGAAGATGAAGTGGCGGGGAAGGAGAGACGAACGATATATATTTTCGAGGGGAGCTACGAACGGTGAGAGACGCGGAGAGAGGGTTTGCGCTATTTGTTCGGCTGGTGAGCGGCAGAGAGCGAGAGAGAGAGAGAGAGAGAGAGAGAGAGAGAGAGACGAAAGATGCCGAGAGTCGGAATAATTTACGGAAGCCACAAATCCCTCGACGTGACATTCGCTAAGTTGCCGGTTATTTAGCTTGGCCATATCTTTCGTGCCCGATGAAGAAAAAGGTGGAGTTCCGCGCTCGAGATTAAGCTTTGAAATCCTCTTCTCGTCTCTCTCTCTCTCTCTCTCTCTCTCTCCCTCTCTCTTGGAAAATTCAAAGAATTTGTCAAGGGCCGGTGCGCAGACGCAAGATTTCGAGGTTCGTTGAGGACGTGAGTCGATACTTTCTTAGATCGAAAGGTGCTCGAAAAAGTGGAAAAGTAATTAACGACGAACGCGGATGACCGTGGGTACCGCGACGCTTTCTCGTTACGTTCTTAAAGACTCTCTCTCTCTCTCTCTCGCGCGCGTCGGCAAAAAAAAATTGCGACGCAAGAAGGAAGATTCCTCGAGACGACACACGATCGTTGTGAAGGGGGATCGCGCGTATAATTTCGATCTTCCCGGAGAAAACGCGAAAGTCTCGCCGGTAAACGAGCATTCCTATCGCTCGTAATTTCTTCTCCGTCTCCGGAGAATTCTTTCCGATCTCGAACGACGAAGACCCTTCGCTGTTTCCTCGTCGACACCGTTAACGATCGCGAGAGCCCAAGCAAACGCGCGAGCGAATCGCAAAGAGAGACGACGACGGGCGGGCGGGGGGAGGGAGTAAAAAGAAACGAATACCGGACGGCGATTACCAGGAGAGGACGAACGGACGGACGGACGGACGGACGGACACTCGAATCGTACTCGAGGACGAGAACGGTATGACGGCATTACGACGATTAAAAATTAGCGCTAGCGATTACGGGTACTTACTGACGACGGACAACGTAACGACTACAATCTCGGCTTGGAAGGAAGGAGGGAGGGAGAGGGAAAGAACTCGGGGATTACGTGGGACGATAGCGAGCGTTATGAAAAAGAAGAAAAATAGCGGAGTATTTAAAGTGAAACTCGAAAAAGAGAGAAAGATTGCGAGGTGGTAAGGTGGATAAGAAAAAAGAAAGGAAGGAAGAAGAAAAAAGAGAAGATGAAGAAGAAGAAGAGGAGGAAGAAGAAGAGAAATAATGCTCCTCTTTGGAAAAGAGAAGATAGAGAGAAGAGACGTTCTCGAAGTCGACCTTCGTTACGAAACGTTAATTAAGATCATTAGTTCTGCGTCGGTAGGATGCCGGGTCGCGTACACGACGGACTCTCGGGAATGCAACGACCTTAATGGCAATAATTCCGTTAAGGACGGTTGCTCGCTCGTGTTCGCGTTGCGGCACGGCTCGTCTCGAGGTCGCTCCCGAGATATCGAGAGCCCTACGAGTACGTACAGGAGGAGGTAGAAGGAGGAGGAGGAGGAGACGACGACGACGACGACGACGACGAAGACGAAGACGAAGACGAAGAAGAAGAAGAAGAAGAAGAAGAAGAAGGAACGCCGAGCGCAAGTCGAGCCGAGTCGCGTAAATGCGACGTGAGAGAAGGGGCCGAGTGACATCGTCATTTGGGAGGAGGATTCCTATCGCGAGGTACGACCATAACCATGAGCGCAAGAACGTCGAATAGCATTCGCGCGACCGGGAAAACGGCAAAATTTTCCACTCTCGAGATCTGTTCTCGACTCATCGATATTTCCGGCGGTGATCTACCGACTCGGCGGCTGCTCGCGCTCGCGCTCGCGCTTTCTTAGAATCGTCTATGCGGACTATTTCGCGCGGCGAGCATCAATCCGCCTAGGAATAGGAATCCAGCGGTATCGTGCTCGACGGTCGCGAGACGATGCCAAGAACGAGAGACGAGGGGGGAGGGTGGCAGGGGGGGGTCTACCTACCTCTCCTCTCTCCTCTACCCCGTATCACCATAATCGAGCGAAAGGCTCTTTGCGATCCGGGCGATTCGGTATACGACGCGTAAACGCCAAGGAAACGGTTTGGCGCTTTAACCGAGAGCAGTGGCTAACATCCCTTTCACGGGAGGGATAATAAAATGACGAGGTTATCGCAAACACGTCGCGTTTGACGACCCATCCTGGTTATGTCAGCGCTTCTCCACGCGCGTACTACTATTAATAAACGCGAGGAAAGCTTTAATGGGACTGAAAAGTGTCTGGACGAGCTGCTTACTTCTCGTATACAGAAGAACGTGCGCGACTCTCCCTATGAAATCGATTAGGCCGTTTACGATTCGCTTTTACGATCCGGAGACTCTTAAGATCCTACCGATAAACGTTTTCCAAGTTTCTCGCTTGAGTCGAAACATTTTGCCACTCTTCCATGAAATTCGACTTTCGTTTCCCATTCGACGAAGCTATGAAAAAATGTATCCGTCGAGTTGGACGAACTACTTGTGTATCTTTGAGAGCCGATGCCAGAAGGCGGCTCTTCCGAGAAGGTCTACGGTGCTCGCTCGTACGGAACTTGTACGATATCTAAACGAACGACAATCGATCGAGTATGATATTTACTCGATCTCGTCTCTCGCGTTATAATTTCTCTCTTACGTTTGAAAGAGAGGAAGGAAAAGGAACGGATAAAAAAAGAATGCAGAGTGGTAGTAGGTGATGGAGGAGGAAGAGGGAGAAGAGGAAGAAGGAGAATAAGAGCGAGCTCTCTCGTCTTCGAGTCGTGGACGGTGGAGGCAAGAAAAGGAACTCGGGGATGGATACGTCGTCGTCGCGAACGAAAAGCGTGGAGAGGCCGGTTAGGGCGGCCGACTTATTTATTGCCTCATTAGACGCACTCACTTTGCTCGAAGGCAGCTCCACGCTGTCTGCTCGGATAGACAGTGACGAGAGCAGCGTAGCTGCTGCCGCTGCCGCTGCCGCTGCCGCTGCCGCTGCCGCTGCCGCCGCCGCCGCCGCTGCCGCCGCCGCTGCCGCTGCTACTCGCTCGCTAGCTCGGCGTGTGTGCTCTCGATGAACACGAGAGAGGAGAGGAGAGGACAGCCAGGACGGCCCGAGGAAGAGAGCAGAGAGGAGGAAAAAAAAAAAAAGAAAAGAAAAAAGACGAAAGAAGGATCCGTTGCAAGGGCCGCGACTGCTCTTCGGTTCGGCCGAAAGGATGTGCACTTTTCTCTCTCTCTCTCTCTCTCTCTCTCTCTCTCTCCCTCCCTTTCTCTATCTGGCCCTTTCGTTCCCTCCTTTCGTCCTTCCGCGGCTGGAAAGAGGGAAGAGTCGTTTGGTCCAGCGAAATTCTTCGAATATCTCCCGCCGCAACGAACGAGACTCTCGAGGATAAGAAGAAACGACGACGACGGAAGTCGGGAACCTTGCGATCAAGGACGCTGGGATCCGAGTATTCACCTCCTTTCTTTCTTTCGTTCATCCTAAAGCCTTTTTTCTCCCCGATTAAAGGGCAGAACGTACGACGTACGTTTACCACCCACCGACCTAACGAGTAGCCGACGATGAGGAAAGGTAAACGAATGGGAAGGAACTCGGGGGTACCTCCGTTTATCGCGCTGCCTCCACTCTACGACGCGATGGGGATCTTCCTCGTGTGCCCTCGACTCTTTTTCTTTTCCGTCGTCGTCGTCGTCGGCGGCGTCGGAGGCGGAGGCAGCGACGACGACGCCACCGCCGCCGTCGGAAGCAACAAGAGAATGATTTAGATTAAGCGCACGTATTTAGCAACCAAGAACTGTTGTGACTTTGGACTTCCTCTCACTCCGGGACTCTGGCTCGGGCTCTTTATCGTATTTTCTCTTTTCGTCGAGAGGAAAGAATCGAAAATGCCGAGCGGTGCGGCATTCGTTACGTATAAAACGCTCGGTCGTTCGTTCACGGAATGTCAGTGGAAGGTAGAAAGAGAGAGAGAGAAAGAAAGAAAGAAAGAAAGAAAGAGAAAGAAATAGAGAGAGAGAGAGAGAGAGAGAGAGGCGTAAAAACGCGAGTGCGACAAGAGGAGAGTGAGGTGAGGCGAGGCGGGAATGTCTCGAACAAATTGGTGGCAAGGGTCAGGCCACGGCAGGCCCGCCCGGCTCGCTCCTTCGTTTCTTTCGGAATCTCGAGGAATCCCTTTTTATTCTTCTTCTTCTTCTTCTTCTTCTTCTTCTTCTTCTTCCTCCTCCTCCTCCATCTCCTCCTTATCCTCCTCTTTTCGTACTTCTTCTCGTACTTCTTCTCGTCTCGGACTCGACTCGCGAAAACTCGAAATCGCTTCTACGCTCTAAGGAGAACGGAACGTCGTTCTTACGAGAAACGACGATCCGGCGTAGCGAGCGGCAAAGCGCACGGCCATAAATCCTTCCGCTTATTTCGAGCGCACACGAGAGAGAGAGAGAGAGAGAGAGAGAGAGAGAGAGAGAGAGAGAGAGACGGTAGGTATACACTCTCGGACGGCGCGGCCGATGAAAAAGAGGGACCAGAGAGAGGGATGGATGAAAATCTCTTCATCGAGCGTGTTTCCTCGTACCAACCGAACGAACAATTATTCCTGGCACGTAACGATAATGAAACCGATAATTGGAAGGAGCCCGATAAAATTAGGATAATCCACGATAGAGGTGGAGTTCTTAAAATTCCATACATAGCAGGTGTACGATACACGCGCCGTCGAAACAATTTCGAATTCTTCCCTCTCTCTCTCATCCCTCATGCCTCATGCCTCATGCTCCAAACATTCCAGGAAAATCGATCGTCCTATCGAGCCCAAGCAAAACCAGAACGTTCTACGATGATGAACGGAAGGTATACACTTTCTCGCGGTTCTCGAACGCGATACTACGAAGATTTCTTCGTTAGCGAGTGAGTAAGAGAAAGAGAAAGAGAAAAAAAGAGAAACGAAGGGCCGAAAGGAGAAAATTGAAAAAAAGCATCGAGCACTAACTCACGCCTCGCATAAAGTCGCATTAGTACCGTACCATTGGCGCGGCAAAACCGTGACCGATCGGTCACCCCGAGGGGGTTAACTCCCGGTAAATCATTCGTAGCCATTGTGGTGGCTCGTGAGAGAACGAGAGGAAAAGAATGGCCAGAAAAAAAAAGAAAGAAAGAAAGAAAGAAAGAAGGAAAGGAAGAAGGAGCACGGAGAAAGTCAAGTGCTAGAGTGCACGGGGAGGTAAGGAATAAAATTTAAAAGAAGGAGAAAGGTGAGGGAGCTCGTAAGCGATCCCTCGCTATCGCGGAGGAAGGAGAGGGCACGAGATGGAACGCTTCGACGCTCATTATTGCGGAAAGCGTAAAGAATTGGGATTTGAGGAGAATCTCGTTCGTTACTCGCTCATTCGCTCTCTCTCTCTCTCTCTCTCTCTCTCTCTCTCTCTCTCTCGACTGGGAGCAGAGAAGAGCGAGAAAACGATATATTTATGGAGCGGCGAAGGGAGTAGACGACGTGACCGTGAACGATCGAGGGTTCGTGCACTATATTTAATACGACATGCGAGAAGAGAAAAGTCTTTCTTACGAAAATCGATCGTCCAAGTAATAGAGAAAGAGAAAGAGCGAGACGAGGAGGAGAAGGAGGCGGAGGAGAAGGAGGAGGAAGATTCGTTCTCTCTTTACGATCGCGCGCGCATCAACTCGCGAGAGAAAGAGTACGATGCGCAGGTGAGAGGGTATAAAAAAAGAAAAAGAGAGAGCGAGAGAGCGAGAGAGAGAGAGAGAGAGGGAGAGAAGGGGGAGCATCGAGTTGTCCAACCAGCGAGAACGTAGTCGCGGACTGCCCACTGCGGCTCATTGGCCGACTTGTCGAGTGCGAGAGCTCGACCGAACGCTATCGCTTTATCGCTCGTCGGCAACCGAATCTCGCGGCTATTACGATTCTTCGTCGCTCCTTTTGTCTTTCGAGGAAAAGAGAAAGTAAGTGAGTATCCGTGGGACGAGTACCAGAGGGCCGGCGGAATCGAATGGAAGGATCGCGACGAGATTCGAGCATCAAACTTTTGTTCCCGTCTAGAGAGAAGAGAGTCTGAAACTTTGAAATGAATTCTTTATAAACAACGTTTGGGAAGAATCGAAGCCACTTTAAAGATCGCTCCCTGTAGACCGACTATGCGCTCTTTCTTTCTCTCTCTCTCTCTTTCTATATATATATATATATATCTTTCTCTCTCTCTCTCTCTCTCTCTCTCGCTCGCTCTCTTTCTCTCGTCGAAGAGAGCTAAACGCCGTAAAATCGAGGCAAGAAAAACGCTGCGAGTGGAGGAGAAGAGAGCGAGAGGCGGAGGAGGAGGACTTGAAAGGAAGGCAAGGAAGAAACGTGGAACGAAGCTCGTGTATTCCCAGTCCTCCGTGTCCTCGCGTTTCTCCGGATACCACCGAGCGAGCGAGCGAGCGAGCGAGCGAGCGAGCGAGCAAAAGAGAGAGGGAGAGAGAAACGTACAGGCAAGGGCAGAAAGAAAGGGAAAGAGAGAAGGAATATCCGCGAAGTCGAGAGGAAGAAAGAGAAGAGAAACCTGCCGACTTACAAATTATACGCGCTCAACGAGATTTACGGGTGACGCTTTGAGCGAGACCATTGTCCATCCTCGCTCACTTCTTTGCCTCTTTACTCCTCCACTCTTGGCCGTCTTTGTCCACGCGAGGGGATCCTTCGTTCCCGAACGTCTTTCTACGCTTTCGTCCCTCTGTCCTTTCGAACGCGCTAGCGAGCGAGCGAGCGAGCGAGATAAAGAGAGAGAGAGAGAGAGAGAGAGAGAGAAAGGGGGTAGTATTCGTCGCGAAAAAAGCGGAGAATGCCGATCGACGAAAGAGAATCCGGTTCCGATCGGAGTAATCGGGCCCTCGCGTCCCGCGGTTCTCGTGAGAAGGACGTTACTTGCGACTCGATGACGGACGATCTACGATTTACGATCTCGACGTCTTGCCCCCTCCCTTTCTCTCTCTCTCTCTCTCTCTCTCTCTCTCTCTCTCTCTGCGGTCCACTCGACGAGCGTGGCCGAGGACGCAAAAATTGACAAAACTCTCGGGGAGGCAAATACGAACGTGGAAATCTTACGGGGACCATTCGACGTTACCTACCGACGGATGTACGGACTGATGGACAGACGGACCTTTCGAGCGTTACGCGTACGAGAAAATACGCCTCGGTGAGACTTCGAGCGTCGCAACGTGAAAGAAAATTCCCCGGGCGACCGTTAAATACCTGTTATCAAAACAAACGGTCGACCTCCTAATATATTTATCAAACACGCACCGGCGACGACGGCGAGGGCGAGGGCGAGAGCGAGGGCGAGGGCGAGGGCGAGGGCTGCGTCGGCGAGCAATGCGACGAGTGAAACAGGTAAGCGAAGCGGGCTCGGCTAACGAGGTGCGGCTGTACAACACATCGACGAAGCGCAGAAATCCCCTTTAAATCGTAAACCAATATTTGAGGTGCCTTTAAAGGGGCCCTCCGAAGCACCTTTCGCCCTTTACGAGCGCGACGCGCGACGCGCGACGAACCTACTCAAGGTCGCGTACCTTCCTTCTCGTACTCGAGAGTAGAGATCTCGATCCTCGTGCTTCTTCTCCCTACGAACCTGTCCCACCGACATTCTTTCCCATTGCGTCGGCGAAAACTATTAATCAAAAATTAGCACGAACGTTCTAATGACTTCTCTCTGAGAGAGATAGAGAGATTTCTTGCCCGTGAGGCAGAAGATGACAATTCATCTCCGGATGCTGAAATCTCTCTCTCTCTCTCTCTCTCTCTCTCTCTCTCTCTCTCTCTGGTGGCAATTACGCGATAAGGTTCTATCGTCGTGTAAACATTTACATACCAAAGTGGAGTACACAGCGCCTACTCCGAGCTACCGAGTAATTTACCGTTTCCCAACGTACGACTCTCTCTCTCTCTCTCTCTCTCTCTCTCCTCCTCTCCCTTTCCATCACGCGAGAACGGCGCAGAACGCGATACGCCTTTCTTTAATGTTTTTTCCCATTTGCCCCATTTGCGAATGACATACCTTTACTAAATAAAGAAGAAGAATTTGCAGCGAAAAGGAACGAGTAATCTACCAAAGTATGTTGATAAATCACCTTAATGAATAATTCATTGGCGAAGGCGTAAATCTTTGACGTTCCGATGGTGGAAGCGAACCGCGACCAATGCGACCACGAATAAATATCTACTTTCGATCGTCTCACGGTCGTAGATCTCGTTGATACGCGCAAGTGAATAATCGAGAAAGGATTTACTGCCCCGTTAATCGTTTTACACGAGCGTAATGCGTCGGTAATTGATAAGCCAGTTGTCACGCTTGAAAACTCGAGCATTTTATAGGCGAGCAATGCGCTAAGCGTTGCTAAAGGCGAACCCATCTTTCACGTTATACCACATCGGAGATGGAATTTTTATAATCGGCCGATAACAGTATAGGCAGCCCTTTTCACGAAGTTCCTTTCGAAGTTCTGAGTTGGTATCGATTATATTAGGATAAAGACGGGAGCCGTATTTAACGACGATGAGAATTCGTCGACGGTAGAAGGATATTTTTGATGGAAGAAAGTAGAGAAAGTAAATCGCATAGGAGGGAGCAAGGAGAATGGAGCGAAGTAAGAGATCGAGGAAAGATAAGGTCTCGAGAGCGAGATTCCAGTCAAAACTCGTCGCATCGCGCGCGCGCGCGCGCGCCTAGAGATCTTGTGCCTGTCGTTGAGTCGTCAAGGTTAGTGCCACTTAAAGGAAGGAAAAGAAGAGTTTCCCTACTTTATTTTTTTTTCTTTTTTTTTTTATTTTTCGTTTCTTCTCTTCCCTTTCTTCTCTTCCCTTTCTTTTTGTTTTCTTTCTACTCTTTATATACCAAGCTCTGTGTAAACCGTAGAAACGCTACCAGATACCAAGCCCGTGGTAACGCACGAGAGTTGTTTGTTTGAACCCTCCTTTTTATGGTCGTCACGTGTCGCGGCGTTAAGGACACTCTCGGTACCGTTTTACACCTTTAGCTCTTTATCTCTCGCCTTTCGAACGTCACGGATGTCAACGCGAACGCTTTCCCTCGGATAACGGTTTGACAATGAAGCGCGATAACCCCGTTTATCAAAGACCACTCTTAAGCGACTTTAACGTCGTCGTTACACCTCTCTTCCGATACTCGACGGGAACCAGACGCGCGCGAACCGACGCGCTCCTCTCTCGGAAGATTTCTTTTTATCGTCATTTTGAGAGAGAGAGAGAGATAGAGAGAGAAAACGAGAGGACTTACCAAAACGATCCGGTAATCGGTGTGACGAGGAGGAGGCAGATCGCCAGGAGAACGGGGCGCATCTCCGTCCCCTCTGGCCCTCTTTTCAAGCTCCTGTGGTTCCTTGGCGGGCACCAACTCCCTTTCGAAGGAATAGCGAGCACCTTTCACCGTCCAACGCGCGATCTCGAACACTCTCCTCGGTGAACTTTCTAATTCCGATATTTTACTTTTTTTTTTTTTCGATTCTTTTTCTTTTCTTGTTCTTCTTCTTCTTCTTCTTCTTCGTCTTCTTCCTCTTCTTCCTCTTCCTCATACGACGACCAAAGCTCTGGTCGAGTTGGAATCAGTAAATCGCTTCGACGCTCTTCTTTTCTCCGGCTTCGC
>OU964968.1:9501151-9606151 GCA_918808275.2 Dolichovespula sylvestris
ACCGTGCCGACTTTACGACGACTTCCACGTTCTCCGGCGGCGACTCCGCCGATATGGAGAACGTACACGCGTGATATTACAATGGGAATGGAGAAAACGAAACGAGAGGGTCGTGCTTGTAAATAGCGCTATTATCCTACGGCACGGTTCGTGAGCGAGAAAAATCGAGAAAATACGAGTACTTCGATATCCTCTAGAAATGTATCGAATAATTCCAAACGTTAACGACTGTGCCGAGAGCGAAGCTATTAATTCCATCTTTTTTCTTTCTTTCTTTCTTTCTTTCTTTCTTTCTTTCTTTCCTTCTTTCCTCGCTGACCTCTCGTAATAATTTCGTGCGAGAGAAAGCACTAAAAAGATATAGTCGCGATAGTAAAGTCGAGTAGCTTATACGAACGTTCGATTATCGCTCGTTCCTTTCCTTCTTCTTTTTCTTTTTCTTTTCTTCTTTTAAATCGATCAATTGATTCGGTCAAAGTTACGTAGAGAAGCGTGCTCGAGAGGAACGGAGGTGGGAGGAAGAGGTAGCAGCACCAAGCCGAAGAAGAGGCAGAGAGGTAGATTCGAAAGGAGTACGGTGGCGCGGTACCACGGTATAATAACAGACCGCCACGGGCCGGGCTAGCTGATGACTTCATTGAACTCGGCTCCTGCCCCGGGCTTCGTGGGCCCGGATCCCGAAGCCCGGGACCTCCCTGAAACCGCCTCAAATTATAACGCCGCCCTGGACCCAGACCCGCTTCTGATGGGCTCGAGAAAAGAAGACGAAACCTTTGCCTTTTCATTTTTAACGATTTTAGCGATTTTGCCAAACGCCTTTCTTCTTCTCATTCTTCTTCTTCTTCTTCTTCTTCTTCGTCTTCTTCTTCGTCTTCGTCTTCTTCTTCTTTCTCTTCCTCCTCTTCCTCCTTCCCCTCTTCTTCCTCTTCTTCTTCTTCTTCTTCGTGTCTTTTCACGTTCGGTGACTCGGAGCTTATAGATCGACGATAAGACTAAGTGCGTGGACAAGATCGTATAACGACTAGAAACGATTGGAATCGAAAAAATGTCACGACCAACGGCCCGGGACTATTCGATAAAAATAATAAAAGAAGAAAAAAAAAAAGAAAAGAAAATAAAAGAAAAGAAAAGGAGAAAAAAAAAGGTCCTGAGAAAGGTATCTCGGTCGAAGCCGGAGAGTCCACGTAACGTAGAAAACGAGCTAAGGTAGTCGGTCATATCGTTGAAAATTCCTAAAGCTATTGCCGGTATACGGCATTAGCGGCGATAACAAAACCGATAAGGATACGCGTTTGGGGACGAGGAGAAGGAAAGGGCGGGCCGATCGCGCGGTTTTACTATGCGGAAGTAACGATTAGGACCGTAAAGCGATTGGTACTCCGAAGAAAAGGTGAGCAAACACAGGCAGGTTCTTTCTTCGCGACAGGTTGAAAGCCGATGGTTTCTCGACGAACGGAAAAGATAAGCTTGCCAAGATACCTTATGCGCGCCTCTAATTTCTATATTATTAAAATGCCTATATACATAGGATATATGCGTATGGGCGTGTACTATCCCAATCTCGGCGATGATGGCAGCAAGACTCGCCGACCGACTGAACGACCGAACGACCGACCGATCGACCGACAAATCGACCGACCGACCGACCGACCGACCGACCGACCGACCGACCAAATATCTTTTACAATCGGTTCCCAGCAAGCAATTAGATCCAAAGTTGTTAATCCGTTTATCGGCCGTGTCTCGGCGTAACGCGATGCGCATCGACCTTTTCTTCCGGAACCTATAAAGTCTCCGTCGAGGCCGTCTCTTGCGAGGGCCGAACGCGATCAAAGAGAAAGCGTAGACCGCGCTAATTAAGATAAAATAACGTTTTAAACCAGTTTTATACTAACTTTTAAAGGAACTTACGTACGACTACCTCCTCAAGTTGATACGTCAAATTAAGAAACGTTAATAAAAGAGTTTAATATATCTACGCAAAACCTTATGCGATAAGTATTTATCGTGAATGCGGACGGTCTTATTTCGAGGGGCCGTTCTCGTTTAGAAGGAAAATATTCGTAAGAAAAAAAAGAAAAGAAAAAGAAAAGAAGAAGAAGAAGAAGAAGAAGAAGAAGAAGAAGAAAAAGGAACCTTGCGCCGACTAAAAGGATAGATCCTTTAGATCCTTTCGATCCGAGAGAGCTCCAAACATTTGGAATCTCACGTAATACCTTTTGCAAACAAAAATAAAATTATTTTATTACTCGGCATAATCCATCCGTAATCTCGGTGGCGACGAAAGAACGACGAAAAAGAGGACAAAAAAAGGGTCTTCGAAAAGACGTAGGGAGGGAGAGAGAGAGAGAGAGAGAGAGAGAGAGAGAGAGAGAGAAAGCTACGTTCGGGTTTCGAAAGGAAAAGGGCAAACAATTAAATGCCAACGCAAACGTCGTAACGACCGCGCTTATTCGCGTTAGGTAAAACGAGCCGCGTGGACCGCGAGAAGGGTCGCGAGAGGGCCCACCAGAGTGGGCCCCCATTACTCTCCTAAACGATTCTTTCTTTTCCTTTTCAAACATCCCCCGGTAGAAAAATTTGAGAGAATCTAAATTGGCTTGGTTCGTTCTACGATATTTTTGATACTCTTTCTAAAAAAGTACAAAGCCGAAGGGGAAGAGAAAAAAGGACAGTGTATTTCGAAGGTATCGTATATTATAGGGACTAATAACCTTATTTTACGGTGTAAAGAAGTCGTCGATAGGAGGAAGAGGGATCTCTTACTCGAAGGAGAGGAGGAGGAGGAGGAGGAGGTTTGCTCTCTCTCTCTCTCTCCCTCTCTCTCTCTCTCTCCGTCTCGCCTCGAAGGGTCTCCCGGTACGATGGTGCGGTGCGGTGCGGTGCGGCACGGCACGGCACGGCACGGCATTCGTGTGGATATTAGGGCGATTGTCGTGCCTGATTCGATACGGTCTTGAAATAAGGCCCCCGCGGCCTGGCACCGTCAGACGGGGCCGCCTCGTACAAAGCCGAGTAACAGGATCCACCCTCCGACTCTTCCACGCGAGAGCAACCTCGGCATCGCCTCTCGTGCCCTCTCCCTTTCTTATTGCTCGCCCGTTCTTTTTTCTCCTCTCTTCTCAAAAACATATCGGTAATCTAGCGTAAATAATAATGCGAAAACTCGTTTTCTCCGCGAGACCCGATAGAAATTTCAAGAAACTTCGAGTTGTTAGATACCCGGGATAACATGGGAGTAAATCTAAGAGGATTTAAGATTAAACGATTCGATCGATCGATCGATCGATCGATCGATCGAGAGAGAGAGAGAGAGAGAGAGAGAGAGAGAAAAGTTTTCGAAGGATGGCTGCGATTCTTTCCGCGATTCGAGAACCTTGCTCGGAGGTCCGTTCCTATTCCGTCCTTCTCTTTTCCTTCTTTCTCTTCTCTCTACGTGTATATCGACGTTCCTCGTCCTACCTCTCGCTCACTCTCTCTCTCTCTCTCTCTTTCTCTCGCCGTCTGAGGTCTGTATCATCCTCCGGGCCGGTGTACCGGTCGGCATCGTGTGAAGTCCGGCCAAGCCATTATATCCCCCTTCTTGGCCGCCTTCGAGGTGTATATACCGCATCCACAGGCATCTTCAGGCACCGAGAAGAGAGGTTAGAGGAAGCTCCTATCCCTCTCTACCTCGTCCCTCCTCTTCTTCTCTTTCTATTTCTTCTTCTTCTTCTTCTTCTCCTTCTTCTCCTTCTTCTTCTTCGTTTTCTTCCTCTTCTTTTGCCCCTCGAGGACTCGCTGGAATACGCGAGAAGAGAAAGAAACGAAGAGAGAGAAAGAGAAAGAGAAAGAGTAAGAGAAAGAGTAAGAGAAAGAGAGAGAGAGAGAGAAAAGTGCGTGCTGCATCGCGTAGTCGAGGTGTCGGAGCCCGCATTAAGGGGGCGGTACGCCTCGAAGGGGCCCCGAATTATGACGTCACGGACCGCACACGTCGCGATCAGGTGAGCCGAATACAAAATGGATTGTTAATTACGAAGCCGCTCGGCGTTCGCCACGCACCTCGCCACGCCGCTCACCACACTACTGTCATCCATCCTCTTTCGAATCCCTATACCCCCCCACCCCCCCTCCCATCTTTTTTCGGCAAATTTTTCATCCCACTTCGAACGACTCGAGAACATATTGTAAAAAAGCTTTCACAAAGTAGCTACATAAGTAGGTATATGTATATATATATATATATATATATATATATATATATATATACGCATGCGTATACATGTATGTGCGTGCGTGCGTGTGTGTGTGTGTAAACACGCGCGCACGTAGATAGGTATACGTATGTTCGAATCTGAGCTAATTTAAGAGCCCCCCGCCCCCGATCGACATAGTTCGCCAAAAAGATAGGACCGAAAGAGGAAGGCGTATGTAAACGAAATCGACGACGAATTCCACGAGTTCCACTAGCCACTAAAAACACTCATCACCGGCAATTCAATTTATTGCCACGATCGTAAAGACATCGGGTTTTACGCGATGCCGAATATATATATATAAATATATGTGTGTGTGTGTGTGTGTATGTATGTATATACATACATATATATATATATATATACACACCAACCCAAGTGGTAGGGGATCAAAGAACAAGAACGAGACGGTAGGATGGAAGGAGAAGAAAAAGGATAAAGATACTTTGGTTAGGAGGAAGGAAAAGTAGGGTGAAAGGAGTCATCAAATTCATTAGATCCACTCTCACGGGTGAACATTAACGAACTCGAACGTTTGCTCGGTAGGCCGTGCCATTCCGTCGAACGGCAGAATCATTCGCTCGATTATGAGATAATGCTACCCTAAAGAGAAGAAAAAACGGAGGATGCTCGCGCGTCCAGGGGAACGTAACGGGGGGGGGGGAGAGGGGGGAAGAAGATGAAAGAGAGAGAAAAGGATGGTCGCTCGATAGGATCATCCTCGAGATATTTCGAGGAGACCGTGAGCGCGCGAGTAAGCGAGAGAGAGAGAGAGAGAGAGAGAGAGAGAGAGAGAGAAGGAAGGAAGAACGGAGAGATGGATTTAGAGGGCGGACATCTCGTAGAATGGAAAAAGAAGAGAGAGAGAGAGAGAGAGAGAGAGGGAGAGGGGGGGTGAGAGGGAGAGGGATTGAAAGAGAGGCCGAGAAAAAATGGCAGGATGCTCTAGCGTACGGGGATTAGTTTCATTCACGAAATCCTTTATCTGAACGAAATCTTAGGAAAATTGGTTCCCACAGGATAGGAAACAATGAGAAACATCTTTTACGACTCCTTACCCCATAGGTGGCCGTTGTTGCATTGTAAGCTTTAAGGTTGCATTACACGGCGCATTGGATCGGGTTCACACGGAAAACGCTTTGTCATGAGTACTCTTCGTCTCTTCTACCCAACGAACGCCGAGAGGAGGGGGCCGCCTCGTATGCGTGCCCTTAAAGAATACGAAATAGAGAATCGAGAAATCGCGTAAAAATTCATGTCCTCGTATACGAAATAATTAATCGATCCGAAGAGGTCCCATCGGTAAGAGATTATGCGATCGATTAGGAATGGTGGATCGGCTCGTGCTCGGACGCGCGCTGCTGCTGCTGCTGCTGTTGCTGTTGCTGTTGCTGTTGCTGTTGCTGTTGCTGTTGCGCGCGCGTCCGACGATACCAAAGGAGGCTACGGGGATATAGGATGCGGTAGCGTGGGAAAGGGTCGAGCATCTTGGCCGCGAAGCGAATCGAAGATCTGTTTAAGATTTGCCTGAGATATCTCCGATATAGCCCGTAATAAGAAAAGCAAAGCTAAGTACTTGGGATAAGTTAAGGACGCTTAATCGATTCGCGTATCGACGCGTTCCTCTACGTCGACCTTTCGACACGGCGCGCGCCCGATCCTTTTCCTCTTAGCCAACTCCTCTACTAAGCTCCTCGCTTCGAAATCAAAGCTTCGACACCTGCCGCAAATGGCGTAACGTAGATCAGGAAAGAGAGGAAAGAGATAACGCGGTACACCCGTACTGGCCCTTATCTATTTGGCCATTTAAACGAACCAATTAACGCACTCGTTAATTCCCACGCGAATTCGTTAAATATCCTCCTCCTCCTCCTCCTCCTCCTCCTCCTCCTCCTCCTCCTCCTCCTCGTCGTCGTCGTCGTATAAAGCGTAACGAAGCACGGTCGACTTGGGCGGCGATGGAAATCCAAGGAGGGAAGATTGTCCGCGCAAATGAGTATTTACGAGGCCGGCTTGACTCTATATTATGCCTCATTTCGCCGTAGGATCGATTAGCTCTAATCGAGAAGTATAAACAAAACGTTAATAAACCTCCTCCTCCTCCTCCTCCTCCTCCTCCTCCTCCTTCTCCTTCCCCCCCCCCCCCAACTCCCCGGTGCATCCTCGCGAGAAGGACTCTCCCTCCCTCCTCTGCGCCGCTCCCTGCCCCACCCCTCCTCTCTACACCGTCCTTCTCGGGCGTCCTCCCTTCGCCCGTCTGACCATCCTCGGTCGAGCGTATCACGAGGAGAGCCACGACACGTGTTCCTCGCACGTGCTGCGCGAGCATGCCTGCGTCTACGAACGGTTCTACGCGATCGAGCCATCCATCCATCCATTCTTCGTCGTTTTTTCTCAACGATTCTTCGATTATCCAAACGGAAGAGAGAGAGAGAGAGAGAGAGAGGGAGGGAGAGAGAGATCTTACCGTCGATTTCGTTCGATCTAACGAGCGCGGAAAGAGGAATGGCTAATGGTAATGGAGAGATGGAGGAGACGGTTGGCATCGGTTATATGATGCGTACGTGGTCGAAGAAACGTCCTCTTCCTCGGGGTATTCGATCGCACAAGGAGATCCACGACGACACCCACGGAGAGAACTCCGATATAGAATAGAGCCTCATCATCCTATTTAATAATCGTACAATGGCCCTTTTGAGGACGCGATAAGATCGCGATCGGAGAACGATCGCCTCGATCGATCGATCGATCGTACCTTCCATCGAGGATCGACGATCTGTTTCTTTGTAATAACGCAATTAACACTTCTTTGTTCGATCGATTTTCGTCGCCGTGCGATTATTATATATAGATAGAGCTATTATATATATATATGTATATGTAAGGTATATACGTCTGTAAATCGTTGAGAAGGAACGTTATCGCGATGACTCCTCCGGTTTTAGTTAGTCTTGCACACGAGGGAAGAAAAAAATGACAGTAGAGAAGATATAAAGTATTTACAATATAGGTATTATATATCAGGTAATGGTAATATATATCTCTTCGTAATTCTTGGACACCCTAAAGTGCTTGATACACCGACGGAACCTCTTCTCTTCGGTTGATTACGATCGTTTACGAGCGGTAAATCACCTACGCCTATCCCCCCACCCCCGCCCCCTCCCTCCCTACGTCCATCCACCTTCTTCCTCTCCTTTATTCGCGAAACGTCACGATATCCTTAATCGTCGAAACCGGTAGTAAAAGGATCGTTACTAGTCGTGACAAAGAAACCGCCACCTCGGTGAACAAACGAGCCAATAAAAGCATTTTATCGACCCCTTCCGTTTGTCCCTCGACGATAACTCTCTCTCTCTCTCTCTCTCTCTCTCGCTCTCTCTCTCTCTCGTTCTGTCGGACGCGCGTGTCGGAAGAGCCAAGCTTAGCGTATACGAGTACGAAAAAGAAAAGCACTCGCGGCAAATAGTCGTTCGAAGTCACTTCTAAGCGATGACACGCACCGTCATCCGTACGGCGTGGGTGTTGAGATCCTAATCGGACGGGCTCCGCGAGTAGTACAACGACGATTAGGCTTCTCCGCTCGAAGGCGAACGAGCATACAACGTGGATACACAGACGTATCCAGAGACCAGGCCACGAAGAATACACGACCGGATCTAATCTCTACTCTCGTAGGTGGTTCCGAGATACCCATCGCGATCCGAAGGAAAAAGTCGGACAGCGGCGCAGGAAAGAAAGTTCCTCGGTCCACGACCATTTTCGAGTACTCGCGTGAAATAATACGAAACTCTCGAGTACGCCCTTGTCCTCGAGCGACGCTTTGTCAACTTCAACCCTTCGCTAGACGATCTAGATACATCCTTTGGTCGCGCTTTCGAGCTACGCGCGTCCACGGATAATCACGGAGACCGGAGTCGAGGAAGAGCAAAAGGAAGAGAGAAGGAGCTTCGTGACCGTGCAAGATGTTTCTGCGGCGAGCTATACAAATTGTCGTTGACGTCGAATAACATTAATATAGGTACCTATTCGCGCGAGACCGTCCTTGGTGGTCGACGAGTATGCGAAACGTCCGTTAAATCATACCTATACCGGGAACATAGGGTGCCGTACCGACCAAGACGATTTTTCTAATCGATGGAGGACTTCGAGAGGATTTACTTCGGTCTATCTTAGGTGGACAGAACAGGTACGTATGTTTTCCCATTTAAATGGAATCCCCGTACGGTCCGACGTCATCGGCGAGAAATAAAAAGGAGGATTCGAAAGAAACGACGTAAGAATCGGGGAGAAGGGATAGAGGAGAGGGAGGGAGGAGAGGGAGAGGGAGGAGGAGGAGGAGGAGGAGGAGGAGGAGGAGGAGGAGAGTCGCGTTCGAAAGGTTCGAAGCCGTAGGACCAAGTTGGCCCGGGACCACCATAACTACAACGCATCGATGGGGAGTGCGAGATCCGACAGCTTCGGAGGTGGCAATGAGCCCGGGTCCCGCCCGCCGCCACACCCACACGCATATATCTTATTTTCCCTTTTTATTTATTCGGATTGCCGTTGGTCGAGGCAATCCACTCTTCGAATCCCTATGGCTGCGTCTGGTCCGCGTTGGCATAATAGGCGAGCACGGTGGCCTTACTAGGCCCTTCGGCCTTTCGCCGACCTCTTTTAAACTTCCACTCGACGTCTACACGGTATCGTCTCATTGTCCATCTCCCTGCTACGTTCCTGCTACGAAAAAAAAAAAGAAAAAAACACGTCTTTACGAAAAATACCGACGATCCGAGAGAACGTTACTCTGGTCGTACTAGTAATATAATACAATGGTACAGTCGCTAAAAGCACAACTTTTGGATCTCTCTCTCTCTCTCTCTCTCTCTCTCTCTCTCTCTCTCTCTCTCCACTGCTCGAGGCTCGTTTCCGTCTCGATGGAAATAAAAGGAACACGTTACGACGGGTCCGAAGGTAATACGCTTACGGATCTTATTAGAAAATTATCGTTTCAAAAGGGAAGAGGAGACTCGGTATATATGTCTGCCTCGATACTTTGCGTTACCAGTCGCGATTTCCTACGATAAGAGGATCTGGCGCAAAGGAAAATTCTCAACGTCTTTCAAAGATCTCCTAGGCGTGACCGCGCAAGCGGAAAAAACGGCGAAAATCCTTCCCTTTTTTTCCTTCTTTTTCTTTCTTTCTTTCTCTCTTTCTTTCTTTCTGTCTGTCTGTCTGTCTGTCTGTCTTTCTTTCTTCTTCATCTTCCTCTTCCTCGTCTTCTTCTTCTTCTTTTTTTCCTTTTGCGATGCAAAGAAACGAGAAAAGTAGGCTGTCAAGAGGAACGGTTGGCCGACGGCAGGCCGTCGGTAGCGAACGGTAGTCGACGATGGTCCGCGGTAAACAGGCGGAACGTCTATGATCCCCGAAAGCAGATTATTCGGAAGGACTACTTTTAGCGAGTAAATCGATCATGCTCGGGCGAACATCGACAAGTGGCTTTTAGCGAAAACGACGCCGATGATCCAGAGCTAACGCGTATCTCCTCTCGATCGTGCGATCGACCGTTGCTATTTTGTAACGGATATCGTGTCCCGAAAAACCTCGAAAGGAAAGAACGTAAACGATAGGAGTCTCCGAGGTTGAGGAGGAGGAGGAGGAGGAGGAGGACCGGATCGGTTCCGGGGCTAAACGATCCTCTTTCGCTCGCGTCGCTTTCGAGAGAAGAAAAAGGAGGACGAGTGGTCGGCGCGACGCAATCCTCACAATAGGGCCTACCACCTCTGTTTCCCCCCCCCCCCCCCCGGAGATGCCTCGTTGCCCTTTCGCGCGTCAAAATCGCGATCGCTCGGATGATTCGCGAGGCAGAAGTAAACGAGACGAGGAGACGATGGATCGTAAATCGCAAACTAGACGACGTCGGGGGACTCCGACGACTCTCGTATAGTCGGCAGCGAAATTGCGAACGATACGCGCGCATCGTCGTCCTTTATCTTTAACCTGAGTGCCTACCTCTTCGACGGATTTTACTCCGACAAAGAGTAATCCGCCGCATGCTCCTCCTCGCTCTTTCGTCGGGATCGATCGTAACAACAACGGGGAATGCACGTTATTAAAACATTCCAAGCAGTAACCCCGACGAGAATTCGCCCGCTTTCGACGATATTAAGTTCCCACCGAGAGAGAGAGAGAGAGAGAGAGAGAGAGAGAGGTTCCTTCGCTTACATACCCGAGCCTACTTTTCTCAATTAATCTCTCTCTCCTCCCCCCATCCCCCCACCCCCACCCCCGATCGACTATTTTTCAAATAACCTTTTTATTCGCGAAAGAAGAAAGAGACTTATCTAGCCGAAGGCGAACGAGGAGAATAGAAATGGTTCGTCCTCGCGTCGATTCGCTTCTTCCGTTCGTTCTACCGATTTCTTGTTGGCCGACGAGCCGACCGACCGACCGACCGACCGACGTCTCAATTAAGAAGTCGAACTCGGCGTCGGCCGAGTCACGGCGGCGATTATCAACGATTTTCACACCGTCGCCAACCATCGGTTCGGTCCTTCTTCTTTCCTTCCGTTCAAGGTACGGGTTTTTTCCCTACGGTTTCTTCCGCGTTTCTCAGGCGCTTTTTAATGCCCCGTGAAAACGCGTCGTACCAAAATGAAGGGGCCGATCGATTACCACGCTTAGATCGAGGAGAATCGTTTTTGCGATCCTGAATCGTTTCCCGAACTTTTAACGGATCGCCGTGCGATACGGGCGAAGGTACCGTATACTCTCCTCCTCCTCCTCCTCCTCCTCCTCCTCGTCTTATCGCGATCGAACATGCCGAGAAGGAAGAACCGGATTCTCTTTTCTACAAACATTGCCGCTCGTCGATGCGCGCGAATCTCATTCGTCTCGAGCAAAAAAAAGTCAACCTTTTACTTTGGCCCTTTAAAGAAGCAACCGCATTCTACTCGTTCGAGGTATCAGCTCCCATCTCCTTTCCCTCTCCACCCCACTCCCCGCCACCCTCCCGTTAGCAAGGACGTTTTACGTGGCCCGGCTCGAAAGTCGGGTCACTCTCGAATTTCCCGCGAAATCTCCGATAAGTGCCGCGATGAAGCGAGGAAAGGGAAAAGGGAACGAAAAAAGAGAGGGATGCGAGAAGGTAGGAGGGCGAACGGAGGGGAGGGGAGGGGTGGTGGGGTGAGAGTAGGCGGAAGGTAGGCTAACGGAAGATAAGCCTCAATTACGTCGATCGACTCCTCTCCGAGGGATGCTGGGGTAGGGGAAGATTCGCTCCTCCCACTCGTCCTGTCACGTGATCGACCGAGCCCAACTTCCTTCCTTCCTTCCTCCCTCCCTCCCTCCCTCCCACCCACCCTCGTTTCCCGCCTATTTCGCTATCCACCCTCTTTCTTCTTCGTCCCGAAGGCGCTTCTTCCGAGGAACGAAAACGAGGAGCGTGTCGCGAGATATACACCTCTTGCGCGATCGAGGATAAGCCATGCGAGACGAAACGAGATACGGCGAGTGGAGGGAGGGAGGGAGGGAGGGAGGGAGGGAGGGGAAAGCGGGCCACAAGACACGTCGATCCAGAGAGTCGATCGGAGATGAGACAAGGAGGAGGGCGCGAGTGGGGCGCGCGAGTAGGGCGCGCGAGAAGGGCGCGCAACCTCCTCGTAGGCTCTCGATCCCTCTCGGACGGAGAGTTGCCTTCGGTCTCTGCCCCTTTGGCTCTGCGCCTCGGAGGGTAGTGGCCGACCCGTTGCGCCGCCGCTAGCTACTGCTCCGGATGGTGGTGTGCCGATGGTGGCGCCGATGGTGGGGGTTCGTTGGTTCCTCCGAGAGTCGAGAGCCCTCTCGTCGTTCTCCCTGCAAGAAGGATAGAGAGAGAGAGAGAGAGAGAGAGAGAGAGAGAGAGACGAACTGGCGGACGAAAGGACGGACGGACGGACGGACGGTGGGTGGGTGAGAAAGGGTACGACGACGCGGGGCCGTGCGCACCGAGTTCTCGTCATAGACGGGGCCGATCATCCTGACAGCTATTCTACTCGTCTCGTCGCCGGCGTGGCGCGGCGCGGCGTTCTCGAGCGAGCCACCACCGATCCTCTCAGATTATCTCCAACTCTCCGAGCTGCAACACAGCGCCGACGACGCATCCAGCACGACATCCGAAGAAAAAAAAAAAAGGGGGAATAACGAGTGCGCGAATCTCGGCGTATCGCTCCTAACGATCCTCTCTCTCTCTCACACACACGCACGCACGCACGCACGCACACTTTCCCCTTCCCCCACCCTCCTTCCCTCCTACGCCTTATCTCCTAGCTCCATTATTTTCGATCCTTCACGATCTATCCCTCCTCCTCCTCCTCCCCCTTCTCTTCTACTTTTTCTTCTACTTCGTCTACTTTTACTTATTCGATTTATTTTCTCGTTGCATGTCTCCTTGCCTCATCGTAGTCGTAGTCGTAGTCGTAGTCGTCGTCATCGTCACAGTCACCGTCGTCGTCGTCGTCGTCACCGTCGTCGTCGTCGTCGTCGTCGTCGTTAGCGTCCTCGCCAAGTAAGCCGGACGGGAAGTTTGCATTCGACTGTTTGCACGAACGAACCGAGAGATAGACGCGCGGCGAAGCGCGAGCGCGCCCACGACAGAAAGAGTAGGAGAGAGAGAGAGAGAGAGAGAGAGAGAGAGAGAGAGAGAGACAGAGAGAGATCAAGGAGGAGCAGGAGGTGGAGGTGGGGGTGGAGGCAGAGGGAGGAGGGGAAGAAGGAGGAAGAGAAGAGGAAGAAGGGAGTGTGTGGGAGGGAGCCGGAGGGCGACTTTTCTTTTATTTAAGCTTGACACTTCGCCGCGAGCGCACGCATACCGGAAGTGCGGAGCGATACGGTCGTCGTAGAAGCTCCGAGAATAAGTTTGGAGAAGAAGTAAAAGTAGAAGAAGTAGAAGAAGAAGAAGAAGAAGAAGAAGAAGAAGAAGAAGACGAACAAGACGAAGAAGAAGAAGAAGAAGAAGAAGAAGAAGATTAAGAAGAGGAAGGAAAGAAAAGAAAGGAGTAGGAGGAGGTGCTCGTGCTCCGAGTGGTGCTTCTTCTTGGTCGTGGCGGTCGTGGTAGTGGTGGAGGAGGTGGTGGTGGTGGTGGTGGGTGCCCGAAGGTGGTATCGCTTTTCCACTTACTTTCGGTCCATCCGATAAGGGTGGAAAGAACGTGAAAAAGGACGACGGTGGCCAAAAGAGAAAAAGATTTGGCCAAAAATTTCACGGAAAAGGATGTTGCTACGCTCGTCCCTGTTTCCGCCATCGAACAGGTGGACCTTACTTCCCGCCTTCGTTAGGACGTATCCAACGTCGACGTTTCCGTCAGAGTTGTCATCGCCGTAGAAGAGAAACGAAGAAATGTCAAGGCGTTTTCAAGCTGCGAACGAGCTCGATCGCAAGGAAACGTACGCGAGGCACGTTAGACAAAAGTTCGAGCTGATTTAAAGTCCTTTCTAGCTCCTTCGTTCTTCTCTTTCTCTCCCCCCCCCCCTCTCTCTCTCTCTCTCTCTCTCTCTGTCTTTCTCTGTGTGCGTGTGTGCGCGTGTGTCTGTCTCTTTCTTCCACTCTATCGGGAAGGAGCACACAAGTACAGTATTTTTGATCCAAAGATATAGAGAAATATAGCACTCGGAGATACCAAAGAGGAGGCTACGAAGAGCAAGGGTACGAAGCTCGAAGGCAAAAATCGAAGAGAGGCTTTCGAAGGAAAGAGGGGGAGAATCGGCCGATCGTCGCAGGGTAGTTTTCGGAACGACCCTCGAGAAAAGTAGGAGCTCTCGAATCGGAGAGAACGTCAAAGGAGAAGCGCCGGTGCCCGGGGCGAGGAGGAGTCCTCGACGCGTGCCAGGCTGCTGATCACAGGCACCGCGCGCGCGCTAAGAAGAGTAAGAAGAGAGCGTTCGGAGCCGTATCGGAGCGAAGCGGAGCTCGAGGGAGAGAGGGGGTAGGGTAAATCGAGGGGTCCTTCCGTTCGGGTGCTAGGGGTGTGCACCCCTGGACGAGGGCTCCCACTCGACTCTCTCTCTTTAAAGTGGGCAAAACGCGCGGGCAAAGAGAAAGAGACGTCCTCGGGGCGATGACAGGATGCCTTCGTCTCGACCAGCAGCAGGCCGTACCTACTACGAAGGACCTCCGGCTAGAATCGCGAGGAAAATCGTCGCTCGAATCGCCGTTAGAATCGCCCGCACCGTAGCCCTTCTTCTCCTACTCTTCGAGCATCGCCGGTGAGTAAGGACTTTATCGCTAAATCGAGCCACGTGGCCCACCGACTCGTCTCCTCTCGCCTCGTCTCGCCACGCCTCGCCTCGCCTCGCCTCGCCTCGCCTCGCCTCGCCTCGCCTCGTCTCGTCTCGTCTCGTCTCGTCTCGTCTCGTCTCGTCTCGTCTTCCCGACGTCTTTACCGAACGCACTTTGGCGCCTCGCCGCTACCCCGCCGCCGTTGCCTCGTCGTTTCTGTTTATTTAACGCTTCTGCGCGCGATACCGATCGCAATTCGTTCGCACGTCGCATACATAGAGAAAAAGATAGATAGAGAGAGAGAGAGAGAGAGAGAGAGAGAGAGAGGGAGCGATTAAATCCTCTTTCTCGCCTCTCGTTTACGTATCGAATTTCGAATCAAGCTTGCGTTACGACTTTATTAAAGCCTCTCTCGATCAGCCCTCGATCGCTTCATATCCGCCGATCCTCGAACCTTCCGACGGCGTACTACGCCGCGCGTAAGCGCGCTGTTTTACAAGTATAATTCGTCCCAGCGGAATGCCACGTAAGAATACGTGACGTTTGCAAAATAAGGTTCTTTTTTACGGATACGATTCTACCAAAATAAGTAGCGATTCGTGACCACGCTGTAAAGTATAAATATCGGTATCGCTCGAAAACTCGTTCCTTCACCGGAGGCCGTCGGTACAAAAATTGCGCTCTTAAATTTCGGCTTCGATCTCCTTTCATTATGGAAATACATTGCAAGTCGTACAATGTACTTTCCCTCGTAATTGGCGCAGGTGTGTGTCTCTAAAATCGAGTCGCGACGACGATCGGCGATCGACTAACGGCGATCAAGGCGAGCGAGATTTCGAGCATAGATAAAGAGCGTAAATCGATACCTCGGCTGCTTTTCCCACATCGATCTCTTTCGTCGAAGCGAGCGCGCGGCCGCGCGCTATTGACGCTCGCGATCGTTCTACTACCTTCGCCGATAAAGACGTCGTCGTTAATGGCGGGCTTGTTACGTCCGCTTTGCTCCGTATAATTTCCCCGAGTATTATCAAATCCCTCTGTGTCCGATGACATTACGAATCGTCGAATCTACGATATAACAATACGAGGGGACGATATAGAACTCGTAAGAGTAATCTCGCGAGCCGTGTTATATCATATATATCCAAACTCGAAGAGACACAGTTATTTGGCGCTAGGCGAGCTACGTCGAGAGCTATTCCTCGTTATGGTATCGAGAGAGTCAGTCCCCGATACACGTTCGCCGGAATCCCCCTTGCTCGGGCCGACTCGTCGTAAATAATTGCACCGACTCGTGTGTCCGGTGCAGGACGCGAGAGAACGTGCGCGCACAATGTATGCGCGATGTACTCGCTACGGGGCATTGAATTACGTTCTCGACGATATAATAGTCGATAAACTGGTTCGCGCGACGCGCGTCCTCCGTCCGTTCTCCGCGCTACGACACGCGCGAACCTTATCCTTGACTCTCTCTCTCCGGCTCCTTCCTTCCTTCCTTCCTTCCTTCCTTCCTTCCTTCCTCGTCTTCGGCTCAAACTAATTTCGCGACGTACCTCGGATAATAGCAAAGGCCGAACCGATAGCCGGCCGTTGTTCTAGCGAGTCGTCTCTAACGAGTTTTCTCTGGAGCGCGCGGCAAGCGCGCCCCCCATTAAACGCGAAATTCCCCGTTGCGCCTTTCTTCTCTTTTCCCGAGACACGAGAAAGGCCGCGAGGGGTGCGGAGGAGGTGGGACGGGGAGGAAGGATCGAATGAAACGCGTGCACCACCGACGCCATTTTGGATTCTTCGAAGATTATTCCGAGTCGCGAATGTGAAATAAAGGGGGGGGGGGGAGAAAAACTATCGAAAGAGCGAGTAAGATTCGCGTCTCGTCCCATCTATCCTATCCACAATCGCGACGCGTCGAAATCGCGGCGAGTTTCTATTAATTCGATTCGATTCGATTCGATTCGATTCGATTCGTCGATTTGATGACTCTTTATATTTTCGAATCGAGCCAATTGAACGCACGGTATTTCTATGAGAATGACGGTAACGCAAAGACGAGTTCCTTAAGCAGCGTCCTCGCTCGTTTCGCTTCTTGTGCGAGACTCGAGGAAGGGACCGAGGAGGTAACGGAAGGAGAAGAAGTCGAGAGGTAGCAAAAGGAATCCGTTGATAGTCTCCTCGACCGTCCGTACGGTGTCTTCGGCAATTTGTTGAGCGAGTTAAGATCATTAATCTGCTTTCGGTAGATCATCAATAGCGCGAAAGATAGCGTAGGGGCAAGGATGTACCGGTAATGGGAGCCCTCAATAACCTCGACGACCCTAAAAAGCCTCACCCCCTCCTCCGCCATCCTTTCCCACACTCCGCAGAAACCGAGTTGTCTCGAGTTCCTCTCCTCCTCCTCCTCCTCCTCCTCCTCCTCCTTCTCTTCTCTTCTTCCTCGCCTTCTTCTTTTTCTACTAGCTTGCCGTGCCGTGCCGTGCCGTGCCGTCCTCGACATACCCCCGTATTCTTCCTTTTTCTCTTTTTCTTACTCCGCACGGGTGCCATACACAGCTTTTACTTTAGGAGTAGCTCGACGGCTAATTTCTACGGGCGGATAAGCAAGCACCGAACCAAACCCGGATAACTCTCCTCCCTGTCCCTCCGTCGAATCAATCCGCCGCGTTAGTTGCCGCGAGAGATCATCATCTTCTCGGACGTTTCTCCAACTTTTCTTTTTTTTTTTTTTTTTTCTTCTTTTAACCATTCTCCTTTAAACCTACCGTCCACGTCTGTTTTCCTTTCGATGATTTTACGAGACCGAGGTCAAGAGGTGCGAAATGCTTTCAAAGAACGTATCAAACCATGGCTCGCTCGCTCCTTCCTTCCTGCGCGATCACCGCAGCCGCCAGTAACGTCGTCGTCGCGATAACGGCCTTTGCCTCTTGGAAGAAGTGCTCTTAGAGCGCTATCTTAAGCGACGGCATCTGCCTGACGGTCGATTAATTAATTTCAATCTACAGAGAGAGAGAGAGAGAGAGAGAGGGGGGGAGAGAGGAGGAGAGGGAGAGAGACAGGGATACGTGCACTTTCTCTTAGATTTTCCTATCTCGCAAGAGAATCCCATCGATCGACGAAAGATTCAGAAGCGAGCACAGCCTGCGCGATCGAGAATCCGATAAAGCGAGAGGTCGAACGGGCCTTGATGAAAGAGAGAGAGAGAGAGAGAGAGAGAGAGAGAGAGAGAGGGGGAGAGAGGGAGAGAGGGAGAGAAAGGGTGGGTAGGAAGGAGATCACGGCATACCGCGATCGTACGAGGAATCTCCGCGGCGGGACATTCCGTACGACCGAAATCACTCAAACCGATCGAACGCGTCCGTGGGAAGATCGGCTTTCTCGCGATTCCAAGAAATTGGCAAAGTACGAAGGCGATAAATCTCAAAGTGTCCCGTTAATAAAAAGATCTACATCTTCGTTTGCAGCGGCAGTTGTTTGATGAGCAATTCGGTGGACGATTGGGTTAGCGGCAGTGCCGTCGTTTGCAACGGAATACCTGGATTGACGAAGGAGCAGCGTGAACTCTGCCACAGAAACCCGGACGTGACGGTGGCGGCTCTGAAGGGACTACAGATGGCGATATTAGAATGCCAGCATCAATTCATGTGGCACAGGTGGAACTGTTCCTCTCTGACCCCGAGCAGCAGAACGCAACAGAGTAGCGTGCTCCTACAAAGAGGTAATAACGTCACGATATAACGTACGTACCTTCGGTGGTTTGCTACCTCTTAGTGGCTTTCCCAAACGAAAAGTTTAAAAAGAAAAGAGAAAAGAATCGCGCGTCGGGAGACGCGAGATTTCATTAAATCCACGAGATCACGGTTGCGCGTCTTCTTCCTCGTTGTTTGCCTCGTTGCTAACGGAGGCAACGAGGGCAACGTCGAAAACCTGTCCCAATTCCATAAGAAGGTTTGGAGGGGGAGGGGGGCGGGGGATGGCGGCGGCGGCCTCGCCACTGGACCAGCGTGACATATAAATTCGTCGTGGCGCGTACGTGCGCCGAAAGAGGAAACATATATCGTGTCGGACGAATGCGCGAGAGCGCGACATCGGGCGCACCTGACCTGAAAGCTTGAGCTCCGTCGAGCGGGAGGGTCCTCCGAGCGGCCTTCTCTCCCCTCGTGCCCTCCCTAGCTCGCTCGCGCTGTCGTTATCTCGCCTCTTCCATCGACCCTTACGATTTCTTACGAGCCCGGCTACGTCGAGGTGTCGCGATTCCCTCCTTTTTTTTCTTTTTTTTTCCTTTTTTTTCTTTTCTTTTTTTTTTTTTTCTTCTTTCCCCTGCACCACGTAAAACCATTCCACCGATCCTCGAAAGGACGCTGCCACGTCGAATTTCTCACCTAATTCTCCGGCTATCCGTCTCTCCTAAAGATCGTGGAAAACGGGAAGAAGTCGAAAATAGAGTCCTCCGAGGCGCGTCCCATCGTTCTCGTGACGGTCTTTCTCTTCTACGATCGCGAGAGTCTTCTCTGATCGAAGCGCAACGAATTCCACGAATCCAGGTAAACGGGACTTGGCGTTGCGGCACATCGCGAACGATCTTTGCTTCTTAAAGTCTATATCGTAGCTCGACTCGAAGAACGGACGGCTGGACGGACGGTCGCGGCAAGAAATCCAGCGTGTCGAATTTCGAGTCCGGGAGCACGACGTCTCGAAGCCGGTCATCGTGCCGTTAAATCCCTCGGACACGCTTCTCTCTATTTTCTCATTCTTATTTTCTCGTTTCTACCTTCCTTCCTTCCTTCCTTCCTTCCTTTTTTGTAAAAAAAAAAAAGAGAGAAAGAAAAAGAGACGGTAGGCGTCTAACGGAAAGGAACGCACAGCCCGCACAAGTTGATTTCGTCGATGAAAATCTCCGGTCTCCTTCCTCCTACAAACGGAAAAGTTCTCCTCGTTCTTTTCTATCGGCGACAGGATAATCCGATTAATTCAGAGAAAATCATTTCGAACGCGAGAATTTACGAGGGTCGCGACGAATCGCAAGAAACGAGCGCCACCTGCGCGAGAAAGCTCCCTTCTAAGGCGAACGTCGTCATATAAAAGGCAGATCTATCGCAAGGCCATTAATTAAGAAACTCGTTGCACCGGTTCGATCCGTACTCGAGGACGTTCTTCGTGGCGAGCCTTTGAGCCGGACCTCCCGTACTCGCTCCTACTCTACTCTCCCTTGCCCTCCGTATCTATTGAGTTATCTAAGAGTAGCGATTCGGGTCTGACGCGAACTTTGCCGAAGGGGCTCGGCTCGCCATTCGTCACCGTGTCCCAGAATCTCGAAGGCAAAGAGTAAAGAGAGACTCTTTTTCTCTCTTTGTCTCTCTCTCGCTCGCTCGCTCGCTCGCTCGCTTTCCGCTATTCCTCTCCTGCCGTTGTCCTTCCGGCCGCGCTGTCCACGACGAGAGACGCACGGCTCTCGCGGGAGAATTTATTGGCGAGTCCCCGTGGTGCGCACCTCGACGATCTCTCGCAACTCGGACGATTATAAAACGGTTCCCTACCAATATCCGTATATAGAGAAGGTAAAGGTCCGATGGTAAGCGTGTCCGAGCTTACGCGCCACTTGCCACTTGGAAATCTTTGCGATTCGAGAAAGACTCAAACGGAATTATTAATACCTGGTAGCGTTGAAACGAATGGAGGACTCGTGAGCAACGCGTATCTCTTTCCTTTTCTGGAATCTTTTGCATCCTCCTTCGTTCGCATCCCTTTCGCGAGGGAGAAAGGAAAGAATCGTCTTTGCGGAGGAGGACGAGGAGGAGGAGGAGGAGGAGGAGAAGAGACGGAGTAGCAAGCAGCAGCGTGGTGCCTCATCGGGTGTCGAGAACGAATGCCACAAATCCTTTTAGGAGCGCCTTTAGCGCGTCTCCTCGGTATCTCGTCCTCATGAATACTGCAAATGCCGGTCGGTCGGTCGGCCGGCCGGCCGGCCGGCCGGTATCCATGGCTTCGGAGTAACTTCTCGAGGCAGGAGAAAGGGTAGAGTAATGTGGGCATTGTCGAAGGAGAGGAGGCCCCTTCGAATCTTGCTCGGGCAGGCAGGCAGGCAGGCAGGCAACGCTCGTGTGTCGTATCGTTTGTAAGTTGACAGCCACCACTGCGGTTTGACGGTCGGCCGTCCGTCAATCCGACTCCAAGGAGGAGAGCTCGCGACGACGGGAGGACCTTGGACGCGGGAGGGCCCGAAGAAAAACTGCGCTCGACGTCGCATCGCTTAACGAACGTCTGCCGAGGCTAGCCAGGGTGCTGTTGCACGCTCGCGTTACCCTTTGCTTCTTGCTCTCTCTCTCTCTCTCTCTCTCTCTCTCTCTCTCTCTCTCTCTCTCTCTCTCTCTCTCTCTCTCTCTCTCTCGCGCGCGCGCGCGCGCGCGCGCGTTCTCCCTCTTCTCAGGATCTATCCTCGAAAGGATCGCTAATGAAGGGAAACGAAAGAGGTGCCGTTCGAGAAACGAAAAGAGAGACGAGCTCTCGCTCATACGTAGGACGGGCACGCTTCGTTTTGACGGACGGCTGAATAATCTAGCTTCGAACCGTTGTCTCGGAACCTCTGTCGTCCGCGATCGCCATTTGTAACTCCTTCTACGGAAGCTCGTCGTACTCCCCTCCGCGAGAAAGAAGAACGTTCCCTCTTCTCGTATATTATCCTTGCTCTGTTTTCCGAGCGGCAATTTGCTAACGCGACGTGGACGAGGTACCCTCCGGACGAAGAATCCTCCTCCCCGATCTTCCACGCAAAGCCACGCCACGCGGCGCTTAGCTTACGCCTTACGTAAACGCAACCATTGGCACCCACGATACGATGCTCCGGATCGCAGGTTACAGAGAGACGGCCTTCGCTTACGCGATATCGGCAGCAGGAGTGGCTCATAGCGTGGCGCGCGCCTGCAGCATGGGAAGACTCCTCTCCTGCGGATGCGACCCGTCCAGCTACAAAGCAAAACCGCCGGCCAAGGCCAGGGGCACCCAATGGAAATGGGGCGGGTGTTCTCACAATCTCGATTACGGCATGGAGTTTTCGAAACAGTTCCTAGACTCGCGCGAGAAGGCCGGCGACATACAGTCTACCGTTAACTTGCACAACAATCAAGCAGGACGTTTGGTAAGACGACAATTTTTCTCTTTTTCTTTTTTCTTTTTTCTTTTTTCTTTTTTCTTTTTTTTTTTCCCCCATTTTTGTCCTCGACTATCAATGATTTTTCTTGTAACGAAATCACGGCCGTGCCACCTCTTCCTCCAATCTCAAAGTTTTTAGCTTTTTAGTGGTCCGCGTTCAAACTCCGCCCATGACGGAAGCCAAAGCGAGGGTAGGGAGCACGAATGGTGAAAAAAGAGGAAGGAGGAGTAGAAGAATAAGAAGAAAAAGCGTAGAAAGGAGAGAGAGAGAGAGAGAGAGAGAGAGAGAGAGAGGAGGGAGAGAAAGAGAGAAGAGGACGGTGGGCTTCTCTCTTTATTCCTCCTTTTCCTCGTTCGCGGTGCTCTCCACGCTCGCTCTCGGCCCTCGACGTTATTAAGACGAAGCCTCGGGCGGGACCACCCAGCCGTAGACTCATTAACTGTTTTGTACGCGACACCTCTTTGTCTAAAAGAAACCAAAGTTAGATTCGCCGTTTTTTCACGAGTCATGCCAGCCCTCGCTTACGGCCCTTTCTCGCATTTTATACAAACTCCTGAACTTGTGTTTCAGTCGGTAGCGAGCAACATGCAAGTGAGATGCAAGTGTCACGGCATGTCCGGTTCGTGCGAGCTCAAGACGTGCTGGAAGGTGGTGCCGGACTTTCGAATAGTCGGCAAGACGCTCAAAGATCGTTTCAGGAACGCCGTCCTTGTGGCGCAGAGCAATCTCGGAAGCGTCACGCCGTTGGCCAGAGCGAGAGGATCGAGGAGAAGAAGACCGGATCGTCAGAGACAGAGGAAGCATCGGGAGAGAGGAGGAGGAGGAGGAGGAGGAGGAGGAGGAGGACGCAAAAGGAAACCGCGGGATCTCGCTAAGCAGCTCTTTTATTATCAAAAGTCGCCAAACTTTTGCGAGAGGGATCCCGCCGCGGACATCCCCGGTACCGCCGGACGTAGGTGCAACAAAACGAGCTCGGCCGGTGACGGTTGCGGCAGCCTCTGCTGCGGAAGAGGTTACAATGTCGTCAGGCAAAGGCGCACCGAGAGGTGCAGGTGCAAGTTTCATTGGTGCTGCTACGTTCAGTGTCAGAATTGCACCGTCGAAGAGTGGATCACCGTTTGCAAGTGAAACTCTAACCGAGTCCGTCGTGTTGCGAACTTTGCGCGCAAAACTACCTTCGGATATTCGGACCGATCGTACGGACCCAATTCCGATGCGATTTCAACGGATCCGCCCCGGATCCACCACGACGCCGTCGTCGCGAATTACGATATATATATATATATATATATATATATATATATATATATATAAATTATCTTAGATTATAAGAAAACTCTTAATTTATTTATATCGACGTTCTATTTAATTGATATTTAACTTTAACTTTCAACCCACACTCTACAACCTCCGTCGCAGTATTATTAGAATCAAGCCGTATGCGCGCGCGCGCGTTCGTGCGAAAGAACGCCCACGTACACATTATATACGATTTAATTATACGCGTACAATAAAGAGAGTTCCTGTAATTCTCATCTAGCTCATTTGTTTTATCCCTCGTTACCGACGTATCTTAAAAATAAACCCATTTAAGAAACCCCTTTCAGTTTGTTTCTCCTATAATTGAAGCCTTTTACCAATGCTCTAATTTCTTACGTTGATGGCCGCAAGCATAGTTCTTTCTTATTGATCGACCAATGGATTAACTCGCGAGTCAGCCTTACAAAAATCTGTGCCAATCCTTTTTATTCCCTGCGAAAAAGGTATGAAAAAAATGCGTAACTACGAACTCGCCGTCTTTGTCCTCGTCCTCGTCTTCATCCTCGTTTTCGTCGTCGTCGTCGTCGTCGTCGTCGTCGTCGTCGTCGTGGCGTCATCTTCATTTCCCAATACCTGTCGTCGAAGAAAAGGTGGAGAAGAAGGCGGAGGAGGAGGAGGAGGAGGAGGAGAGAACAACGACGGCGACGACTCGAGATCCGTTCTGACGGTTTTTGCCGAGAACGCGAGCTACGCCCGCAGAATGTTTATTCGCGGAGGAGACGTTCGCGTATACGTGCGGCTCGGTACGCGTAGATGCACCTAGTCCTTTGATTCTAGCCGCCAATAATACGAAGTGTGACCGGTACAAGCTTTATCGTCCGATCGACGACGATTCGTCTTGCGCATCGCGCGCTTCACCGGCCAACGAAGACGAGAGAAGGAAAGAGAAAGAAGTGGGGAAGATAAAAAGGGTGGTGAAAGGGGGAGAGAGAGAGAGAGAGAGAGAGAGAGAGAGAGAGAGAGAGAGAAGCTCGTTGAAGCGAGGAACGGAAAGGAGGAAGAGCTTATTGATTTTGTATGAGAGAATAAACGAACAAAGGGGGAGGGATCGGGAGGGAGTATAGGAACGAGGAAGGTTCGCGTTTCGTCGTCGTCCGCTACTCTCTACGTGATCCACGGGAATTGGAATCAGCTTTGTCGCTCCTCGACGATTAACAACCTCCCACGATCCTTTTGGCTTTCCCGGAGATGACAAGATTCCGACTTTGCTATGAGAACGCCACGATCCTACCTACTTCTTTTTCTCTATTCGCCACGGGAGACGAGTACCTTTGAGACCTCTTTGATTCTAATCGAAGTACAATTACGATTTAGATAGAAAAACGATCTAATGACAATGTCAGCGCGTCGGTTTCTCTCTCTCTCTCTCTCTCTCTCTCGCTCGCTCGCTCGCAAGTAGCTTCTCCACGTGCGAGAAGATGCGAGAGTTGACGCGCCGAAACGGGCCGCAATCGAGGTAGCCTCGGCGGAGGCGGTCCGACGCGCTTAGACGCTCGATGAAAATGTAGAAAAAAAAGTTTGTCGCAAGAAGAACCGAGAAACGGAGACGCGTATCCGCATTAATTCTCGACTGGCGAACTCGCGAGCGGCTCCCTTTGACCGTCGTCGTCGTCGTCGTCGTACCGCAAGGACCCTGAGGAAGCCGCGATAAAGCGAATTAATTTATCGCGACCCACCAGAGAGATCTTTTTCAAGGAGCATCGATCCGAGCAACGAGATTAGAAGCGCGAGCGCAAATTTTTACCTCCCTCGAACCTACCAGCATCATCCTGAAAAATAAAGAGGAAGAGAAGCGACCTATCCTCCTACAGCTTCCTATTTCCTCGCGATTGGCGTTTCGAAGCGATTACTTTAGCGAGGCAAATTCTTAATCCTTAAATTCGTCTACTTATCGAACCTTCCCAGACGTTAGCGCGCTATTGTTCGGCCGAATTCGTACGGAGGTACGAATGGAACGACGGCTCGGCCGAGATTATATAGAAGAGGGAAATCTCTTATGGAGATCGCGCCTATTCGTCGATCCGTTCGAGAGGTCCAGGAAAGAAAAAGAAGTAGTAGTCTCTGTACGGCGCAGACGACGTTGGAGACTACTACTACGCCGCGCGCTGGGAACGAAATCAATGAGCTAACAAGCTTGCGAGTTAGCAGTTAGTTAATTAAGTCGGCGTTATTGGATCATGGAAGCCAAGCGCCCCTTCTCCCGAGTACACGAGCCCCAGAGTCTTCTCTCCCCCTTTTGCACTCCAGCGTGCGGCTCGTCGGTGCGGTCTTTGGGGGCGCTCCTTGGGGCCGCTGTTTATGGCGCCGTTTGGGGTGCCGTTTGGGGCGCTCGTCGGTACGCTCTTTAGGAAGCTCGTCGTCGGCTCTACTCCCTATCGGGTCTAACGCCAAGACCGACCGTGGTAGTCGAAGTCGACGTAGTCGAGCTCTACTCCGAGCACTGCGAGGCCGGACGCCGTAGGGCTTGCGCGACCTGCCAGACGTCTTAATTAGAGGTGAGTTGCCGAGCGCGAGTCGCGAGTCGGTTGAGAGACCACTCTCGCCTCCCCTCTTGCTGCTTTTTGCCCCATCCTCCTCCTCCTCCTCCTCCTCCTCCTCCTCGCCCCACCCTCCACCTCCTACCACCCTCCACCTCCACCTCCACCTCCCCCTCCCGCTCCCGCTCACCACCCGCGCCTAACTTTGCATTTCGCACCTTTCGCAATTTGTTCTTCGTTCCGACTTTTCAACGCGCCTTTTCAAAATTTTGCGTCCATCCCCCGCGTCCGCCAAGCTGCTAATAAAAAGCGCGCCATGGTTTCGCGTCTTATTTCGAGTCGTCGATAATGTTCGCGTTCGAAGAATTTCCCTTTTGCCGTTCTCGTCGTCCACAAGAAGACGACAAGAAGAGAGAGGAGGAGATGAAGATGAAGAAGAAGAAGAAGAAGAAGAAGAAGAAGGAAGGACGAAGAAATACGACGAACCGAACGGAGGGAAAAGGATCGAGTCGCCTTCTCTTCTTTACGTTCGACGTTACTCGTCTTCGAGGTGCCGGAACACGTGTTCCGCAATATTTTGCGAGGACGCGTAGAAAAAGAGACGTGCGACGAGAGTGTTGAATCGAACGAAAAGGAAGGGAGAGATGCCTGTACGCGCGACCGTTTCCCTCGACGGACTCGCGAACAAGTGGATAACAAAAACGAGCAACGACTAGTCCTCCGCTTTCGGCCACATCGTATTTCTCGATCGTTTCACCACAGTGCCCCTCGCGTGAAAATTTTTCTCTCCTCTGAAAGAAGCGAGCGAGGTTCTTCTACGATAAAACAAAGTCGGACGTTCTAGCTGAAACGGAAGGTTCGGGCGAAATGCGAGGAGGAGGGAGAGGCAAAGAGAGATCGTACGGGGAAGTTAAATGTTGCATGAGCTTCGAGGAAGAAGAACCGAGCTGAGATTCCCGGTAGCGATTAAGCCCTCCGACGGAAATAACGTACGATCGGACGGACCTGAGAGAAAGATTTTTCGATCTGCGGCGCGCGCGCGCGCGCGCAGCAGAGAGAGAGAGAGAGACAGAGAGAGAGAGAGAGTAAGTACGAGAAAGAGAGAGAGAGAGAGAGAGAGAGAGAAAGCGACGCGTAACGCGCGAAAAGAGCGACACCTTCGCGTCCCGTGGAATTCCGAAGAGGCGAACGCGTTATCTGCCGAAAGGATCGATCTCCGGACGTCTGTAAAAGGCGGACGACGCAAAGAGACAGACAAGAAGATGGACAAGGTGGTGGCGACAAGAAACGTTCGAGTCTCTCCTCTCTCGTCACCGCCTTAAGGACACGTATCATCGAACCTTTCCTCTTTCTTACTTTTTCCCCGAGGTTCGAGAGAGCGCGTTACCACCGCACGCGCGCTCGCGCGCTCGCTCACTTATCGACGCGACCTATAGGCGACGCCTCGGAGAACATTTCGTTTCCCTATCGCTAGGCTCGTACCACTACGAAATCGACGAGACGAACGTAGACGATAACGTAGAGAGATGAGCTGGTTCGTCGTCGCGCTTGTCACCGGTTTCCGTCGACGTGTAAACCCCGAAGAACCGGGAGCGTCTCGAACCCTTTTCAAGCGGTCGAAACTAGGCGTCCGCGGTCGCTCGAACGGCACCGCCGCTCACCCGAAAACGATTCCCCCCGCCCCCCCCCCTCGTCTTTCTTCGCTCCCCCCGTTCCTCCCCTTACCGTTACACCTTCGTGGCTCGGCCACTTCTTCCCACAGGGATTCGCGGGACTAACGACAACATTCCTTCTGCTTCACGAGATATCGACTTTCCCACAGTCGCCTACGGAAATTGAGCATCTTTCGACGACGAGGCAGCATCCCATCCTTCCTTCCTTCCCTCCTTCCTTCCTTCCTTCCTCCCTCCCTTCGATTATCGTTATTTGGAAGAAAAATAAGAGAAGAAATTCGTAGGAGAAGCAAAGGGTCGGACGGAGGAGAACGTCTCCGGTTTACCGCGAATTCTTGTAAATATTCCCGATCGCTTAACGTTCGCACCGATCGGGAGAAAGACCGAGAGAGAGAGAGAGAGAGAGAGAGAGAGAGAGAGAGAGAGAGAGAGGGAAAGAGGCTGCTCCAAGTTTGAAAAAAGAAGCGAGAAAAGAGGGAAGTCAGCATCGTTAGCCAATTCATTTATTCGCGGTGGCTCGACGCTCGTCCAGCATAATCCGTCGATTTGTCGGCGCGGCGTGTCCCGTGTAATGCCGCTTCTTGCCGCTTGTAATCGAGGAGAGGGAAAGAGAGACATAGGAGCGAGAGAACAAGCGAGAGGACGAGGCGAAGAAAAGACGCGTCGCGGTGACTATATGTGAACGACCGTAAGAAAAGCACGCTGATCGTGCGAGCGAGCGAGCGAGCGAGCGAGTCTGGCGACTCTCTCTGTCTCTCTCTCTATCTCTCTCTATCTCTCTCTATCTCTCTCTGTGTGTGTCTCTCGCACAGTCGCTTTTACTAGTCGCTTTGTCCACCGTCGCGAGTTTATTGGTACGACAGGGCGCTAAATTATTGATGCTCGACTGCACGCCACGTCGAAGGAAGAAGAAGAAGAAGAAGAAGAAGAAGTAAACAGGAGGAGGAGGGTGAGGGTGAGGGAGAGGTGGAGTCGAGGGAGGAAAGGACGACTCGGCCCGTGATTTCAGAAAAACTTTTTCGTGCTACTCGCCTCGACTCGTCTCCCCTCTCTCTCTCTCTACTTTTTCTCCATTCTCATTTCCATCCTCATCCGACTTTTCTACCCGTCCCTCCCTACCTCTCTCACTCTGTCGCGCGCGTACGCATCCAAGAGAAGAGGGGGACCAGAACTCGCGCTCCTTAAAAAGGGTAAGAAGGTTGGAGAGAAGGTCGTCCAAGTACGCTTTGTGGGAAAGTTTCGCGCGCGCGAACCTAATGAGAGGTTTAAATGGATCAACGAGAGGAGGAGAGGAAAGCTTCGTTACTTCGTTACTCGTCGACGCGACGATCGATCTTGCACGCAGGAATCCGTTTCTCGAGGGTGACACCAACGTCGAAATACATTGGCGAAATATCGTCGACGGGAAACTAGACTCGAGACTTTGAACGATGATCCGATTAGAGAGCTTTCGCGGGGAGAGAGAGAGAGAGAGAGAGAGAGAGAGAGAGAGAGAGAGAGAGAGCTTCTCGTGCCGGTGAAGCTTATCAACTGCGCGGTAAAGAATGGACGAAGTAACGCCGAGGAGGAACTTGAGGAGGATAAACGAAAAAATTAGGAACGAGATATATCGTAAGGGAATAAACGTACGAGGGATAAATAAGAATCATCCTTGATTAACGATTCTTCGACGGGATCAGGAGGGGGGAGGGTACGGAGCGAGGCAACGTCGAACGATCGCGTAAATTCTTTGTCATAAAGCGCGTATATTAGTTCCATCTCTAGGTATGCCGTGGGGATCCGTATACACGTTAAATAATCTTATGTAATCCCCGAGATCCGATAAACGGGATATGTACCCACCCACCTACGATGTTTCCGTAGCCCCACAAGTACCCCGCACGACCATCGTCGCGAGCCTCTGTGTGTGTGTGTGTATGTGTGTGTGTGGTCGTGAGAGAGAGAGAGAGAGAGAGAGAGAGAGAGAGAGAGAGAGAGAGAGAAAACGAATTCAGACCTTATTCGACCGTCGACGTTCTCGAACGGACGACGAATGGTAAAAAAAAAAATGCGATCCGCTCTACTCTGTTCGTTCCTTATCTATCGAGTAATCTCATAACAGTTTTCGTAATCGGCATAACCAATATATTTCTACTACGAGGAGAAACCAACGAAGAAAAACCCATTTTCCTTGTCGTTCCCGTTCGTCCTCCGACGAACCTCTCGCTCGCGGCTTCTCGAAGTTGTCGAAGTTTTCGGGAGGAAGGCAAGCTACTAATTAGCGATTACCTCTCGTTCACGCGGCTCTCGAGAATGAATATAATTAGCACTTGGCTTTGTGATGGAAGCGCAGCGAAAGCCGAGCCAGCTTCGTCGTCGTCGTCGTCGTCGTCGTCGTCGTCGTAGTCAATGTGGCGGCGGCGGCGGTGGCGGCAGTGGCGGCGGCGACAACGACGACGACGGCAAAGTCTCTTAAAAATATTCCAAGTACGTTCGAAGAGTCATCCTCGAGGGCGGCCGATGCGACACGGTCCTCTCTACGCATCGGCGAATCATCGAGTGCCGTAGTACGTGCACTCTGAAAACCGCTTCGTCGTCGACCGCAATTGCTTCGAAAGCAATCGCGAGCTCTTTGCCGATATTTTACATATTATTATTATTATTGTACGAAACCGCATAATTATTTCTTTTTTTTTTTCTACGCGCGATCTGACCATCCGGCCTGGGGCCCGGATATATATATATATATATATATATATATATATATATATATATATCCATTTCCATTGAATCGTAGGGGATTCTCGTTTCAGGTACGTCATAAACGGAGAATCGAGAGGCGATCGGTGTGCGCAATGGAGGAATACGATTACGACAGAAGAGGAAGATCCGGCGGCGGTGCTGGGAGACACCACGGTAAGTCTCGCGATCCAGAGGATGAGGACGATTTCGATATACGGGAGAAAAACACGGGCGGTCACGGTACTCTTCAACGATTGGACAGCATACAAGACCCGGAAAAGAGATATGCTCTCAAAGAAGTCATTGGTTCCGGAGTCTGCGGCGACGTTTACGAGGCGATCGACCAACAAGCCGGTAGGCAAACTCTCCCTCCTATCTCCCTCCTCCCCCCCCCCCCTCTCTCTCTCTCTCCTTCACCCCGTCCGCCTTGAACAATGAATTTCTACTCATCGACCGGAGAGCCCTTCCTTCTTTGCAGGCAACAAAAAAGTGGCGATCAAGATACAAAAGCTTACTCCGGAGACGCAGGCCTTGATCGTCGAAGAGTATAGGGTATTGCGAGATTTCGCGGGACATCCTAACCTTCCGGATTTTTATGGTATTTATCGAAGGAGATCGGGAAAGAAGACGGAATACGATCAAATATGGTTCGTCATGGAGGTGAGCGAGTAGTAGTAGTAGTAGTAGTAGTAGTAGTAGTAGTTGTCGGTCCCTGTTGTACGATTTGCATCCTCGTAACTCGTTAAATTTTCTTCGGAGTCGCGTCATTACCTATCGGCGATCTCGCGAGGAAATTCGGGGTCGAGTCTCTCTAACGTCGTAATTTTCTCTCTCTCTCTCTCTCTCTCTCTCTCTCTCTCTCTCTCTCTCTCTACCCCGAGAGAAGGGGCACTCAAAGAGAAAGAGAAAAAGAGAGAGAGAGAGAGAGAGAGAGAGAGACGAGGAGGAAAGGAGAGAAACGAGGCCAGAAGCGAGGGCTCGCCGCGTATATGGCCGTGCCTCGAGCAGAAGGCAATTTCAAGCATTTGAGACGGTCGAATACACGGATAATTTACGACACGCGTGGCCATTAAACAATCATTAAACTCGTTCGTGTACGCAGGTGAGGCCTGGCACGTCGCGGCCCTAATTTACGGGCGGACCTCCACGGCGAACCCAAAATATTATTACTTATCTCGGATAAAGCGACGAGATGCTCGGTGTAAGAGCCGAGCGCGGCGGCTCGTTGATCGATCGACGATATCCAAGCGCGAAACGAGTCTCGCGCGATCCTACCAGCGGCTAGAGACGATAGCTGAACAACAAAAACAAAATGTTCGATCGAATAAAAGGGTAAACTACGCTTCTCCGCCGGTAGGAGGAGTAAGATGAGCAAGATGATTAAGGGCGGATCGATGGAGGGGTAGTGGTGGGTAGGGGGAAGAGGGACGAGGAACGAAAGAAAAAGATGCGCTTTGCGCGTACGACAACGTGGTAAGGATTTATCGCCGGTTGTATTTCATATCGTAGCGCGTTTTACGAAGCCTCTTCTGACCGACCGACCGAGCGCCCTTTCGAAGGATCACGAACGAGCGCAACGCGAAGACGCGGCGCGAAACGCTCGATTAATCGTTCAAATCTTCCTCTCTTCGCCACTTTCCAAACAATTTTTTTGTTCATTTATTTTCGAACAAAAATTTTTTTTTCAATATCGGCCGGACGAAAGAGAGAGAGAGAGAGAGAGAGGTGGGAGAAGAGGCGAGAAAGATGGAACGATTAACGCGCGATAAAAAGAAAAACGTTAATCTCTTTCGAGTCTCCGGGTCCAGATTGCTTCCGCAATTACGAAGGTATTTCAATCGCGGTACTCTCTCTCTCTCTCTCTCTCTCTCTCTCTCTCTCGGAACCTTGGACTCGAATAGAGACACGATCTAAATGAACCACGAATTGCATCTTGCCGTTGTAATTTCTTCTTTAAGGGCATTAGATTAAGGACTCTCCGTGTACGTATATATATATGTATATATATATACACACCTATGTACGTGTCTCGATTCTAAGAGTTTCTTCAATTCCTTTTCTATCTAGCTCTGCGAAGGCGGATCCGTAATGGACTTGGTGAGAGGTCTCATCGCTTCGAACAAAAAGATGCGCGAGAAGCACATAGCTTATATACTTAAGGAGGTAATCAAGGTGAGCCGAACAAATTAAAACGATATTTATCCGTTGGTAGTAGATAACGAACGATACCTAAAGTTCTTTTCGCAAACTCGACCAACGTCTAGCGAAAGATATTAAGTCGATCGATCGATCGATCGATCGATCGATCGATCGACCGACCGCGTACCTTGGCACATAAATCGCAAATAACGACGGCTGGGATATAGAGCTCGCTAATTAAGCACCACTCGCGAACGAAAAAGAGGCTCCCTGCCTTTTTCCCCCCCATCGTCCCTACTATACCTGATTCGCGAGAGAAGGTTGAATTCCTTTCGAATCTCTTACGAACGTGTAAGACCATCGTGACTCCTCTTCCTTTCCCGTTTCATCGCTTTCAAGGGTTTCTCGAGGTACTGACTAAAATCTTATTGAAAAAGAAAAACGAGAGGAAAAAACCACACACACACACACGCACAAGGAGCAAATAAGGAATGGAAAGGTAAAAGGACGGATGAAACGTGAAAGTAGTACCTCATAGATCTTAGAGCGCGCGTTCGAGGCTATCATTTGGCGGTAACGGCCGATAGAGAAAGAGAGAGAGAGAGAGAGAGAGAGAGAGAGAGAGAGAGAGACAGCAAGATCCGAGGGCAAGGATTTACAATGACACGATCCTATGAGGTATAATTAACAGCGGCGGGAGAACGTTCGTACGAACGTACCGGCCCTTTAAAAGTCATACTTTGCGCAGGAAGCGCGAGGACAAAAAAAAATGAAAAGCTTGGAAAAACGTAGTAAGGTCGCAGGATACACGGACGACTGGCACGGCACAGGTAAACGCCCATTTCCGTTTCGAATCGTTTTACGCGCTATGTGTGGTCCTTGTCTTACCTCTCGATCGTTTCCTCCTTTTAACGAAGCCGTGTAACCTAAGTATTTACGTAGACTACGTACGTACGTACGTACGTAATCCAGTACCGTGTCCGGTACACGTCGAAGCGTCGTCCTTCCGTCAGTCAACTCGGAAGCAACGAAAGCGGTATTTGGGAGGTCTTTTGCTTTCTCTCTCTCTCTCTCTCTCTCTCTCTGTCTCCTTCTCACGTTTGCCCTTTCCACGTCGCGAGTACGCGCGTTCCATCGCGGCACGGTAGCGATTCGAGCGGGCTCGCTCGTACGGTAAATCAGACCACGCTGACGTTTAATGCCGGCAAATTACACGCGAAACAAATGGCCGCGAAAGAGTACCGCGGTTCTCCGTTCGCTTCCCCCCGATCCGCTTAGAGGGGAAAAAAGAAATCCTCCTCCTTCGTGGCGAAGGAGCAAAGGAACGGAATAATAATGTCTTAGCTTATCTCGATTCGTTTATATCTCTTGTATTCCTCTCGTAGTCGTCGTCGTCGTCGTGACAGAATATTATTATTCATTTCCTCGACAAATTACCAAAATTTTCGCGATGGTAGGTCGAAAGAAAAGAAAAGAAAAGAAAAGAAAAGAAAAGAAAAGAAAGGAAAAAAAAGGTGGCATGCTCTCGAAGGAACGTTCTACGACGTAAGAGACGGTTTCGAGCGCGCACGGTTCGGCTCGATGATGAGTCGGGTATTAATGATTTCATGCGCATGCCAACTCGCAAGTTCTTTCTCTCTCTCTCTCTCTCTCTCTCTCTCTTTCGACCTGGCATCGCTCGTTACGCAGCCAGAGACGGCAGGCCGCAAATTATAGATCGTTCAATTTGCAGTAAATCTATAAAGAGGATTCTCGAGAGGCGCCATAGATGCCGCGTACCAAAAGTGCACCATCCTCCTCCTCCTCCTCCTCCTCCCCGTGCCCGCGGCCTTCCTCTCTCCACCCAATCTCATCCACCAGCGATACTCGCATTCGGTAAAACTCGAGCGTTTTCCAGGCGTTGATACATCTACACGAAAACAACGTCATTCACCGAGACGTCCGCGGCAGCAACATACTTTTGACGAAGGAGGGCGAAATCAGACTGATAGATTTCGGTCTATCGAGGATGATTAAGGGCGAGCTAGGTAGGAGAAACAGTTGCATAGGTTCGCCGAATTGGATGGCGCCTGAAGTGGTGACCAGTAAGGCCGGTGGCTCCGATAGCGGATACGGAAGTCGCGCGGACGTCTGGGCGATCGGCATAACCGCGATAGAATTGGCAGACGGCAGACCACCCTTTCAAGATATGCATCCTACTCGCGCGCTCTTTCAGATCGTTAGAAATCCACCGCCGACGCTCTACAGACAGTCAAATTGGTCGCAAAATTTTAACGACTTTATTTCGGAGTACGTAAACGTTACCTTCTCTTCCCGTCTATCCGACCATTTTTAGATCCCTATTACGTCGTTGGGCTCGATGAGAGTTTCGTGATGTTTCCTTTTCGCAGATGTCTAGAAAAGAATCCTGACAACAGACCGTTCATGGCCGAAATCATCGAACATCCTTTCCTGGCGGAATTACCCGAAAACGATTATTTGGTAATGCCTTGCTTTATTCGAAAGCTTAAGACGATTGGATTTACGACGGTCGAAAACTTACTTTCTTCGTTTTGATCGCACACAGCTTACCCAAGAGATTAAGGCACTGGCTATGGACGTTTTGGAGATGGGTAAAGCGGGTAGGCAGCCAGAAGCGATCGTTCGAAAAAATTTGTTGAAGGTAAGATCGTGGGACCGTGCAAAGATGAAAAAGAAAAAAAAAAAGAAAAAAAAGAAAACAGAAAAAAAAAACAAAAAATTCGCTTTCTCGTTAGACCCATCAAACCAATCCACCGGAAGCGATGTTCACGGAGGACCTCGCGGCTCTCGAAGTTTTGACGGAGGACGCGATCTTGGACGAGTTGCAGGAGAGACTTCAGCAGGGCCACTTTCATACGTTCGTCGGGGACGTCCTTCTGATACTAAATCCCAACGAGAGATACGACATTTACGGAGCTCAGGTATGGAAATCCGTTGGATCGCGAACGCGAACGCGAACGAGCGGACTAACGTGCATCGATGCATCTCGTAGGATCATACAAAGTATCAGTTCAAATCGCGTTCCGACAACGCGCCTCACGTTTACTCGGTCGCGGATAGCGCTTATCAGGACGTCCTACACAACGAGGAACCTCAACACATTTTGTTTGCCGGCGAGAGTAATTCGGGTAAAACGACCAACATGTTGCATGCCATCGAACATCTCATGTTCCTCGGAAAGGCGAGTACATATCGTTATTAGGAGATAACAAAGATCGTTGCCAAGTTTCTCATTTTTAATTCCCAGAGCTTACAAGACACCGGAGCTAGACTGATGAAAGCATTGAAGGTGATACATGTATTTAGCAACGCTGCGACGCCTCTTAATCCAAACTCGACGAGATGCGTGCTACAGACGCAAACGACCTACGGTTCCTCCGGGAAAGCGTCCGGAGCGATATTTTGGCTCTATCAATTGGAAAAGTGGCGCGTCTCGACGCGTGACAGGTTGGTACTACATTAACAATATTAAAGAATCTCGACGGGTCCGGTCGGTCGTAAAACAAATAATTCTATATCCCGATAATTCTACTTACGAGTGAAAATCTTTCCGATTGGAAGACCCTATTATAAGCCTATATATATATATAATCCTGCTCAACCAACTAACTCTGCCCCTGTTACCCACGACCGTGCCAACTTTCAAGGTAGAAAGGGTTGCTACTTTACAGGCTTCGCCAGCCCTCGAGATTCCGTTCGATTCGCAAACGCCCGTATTACACGCGTATATATAAAATGGACCGCTCTAACGAATAATCAACTTGCAGGAATCAATCGAATTTTCATATATTTTATTACTTTTACGATGGCCTCGAGGCGGCTGGAAAATTGAGACAATACGATCTTCCGAGCGGAAGGAGAATGCGATATCTACGAATCAGCGAAAGGGGTAACGAACGAAAACGTTCGTTTAAAGTCAGAAACGATCCCGACGGCAACGTAACCAGATTCGGAGTTATGAAAGAGAATCTAAAGATTATGGAGATGGAGGAATACTTCGACCCGATGTGGAAAATATTAGCGGCCATCCTGTTGCTCGGGGAAATCAGATTCGTCGAAGATGGGAACGGCGAGGCCGAGATGGATAGCAATGAAACGGCAAACAAAGGTAAAGGGACGTAACGCCGATTACACGGCGACAGTAATAATTGCTTTTCCTTTTTTTTTTTTTTTCTTTTTTACTTTTCCATAAATAACACCTCTTCGCTTCCAACGTGGAAATTTCCAGTCGCGGAATTGCTCGGTCTGGATCCGAAGAAGTTTTCTTGGGCTTTGATCAATTATTGCCTAATTAGAAAAGGAGCGGCCGTTCGCAAAAAGCATACGTGCGAGGAGGCGAGAGAGGCGAGAGACGTCCTGGCGAATACTCTTTATCAACGACTCGTGGATTGGCTCATTAACATGATAAACCTCAAATTCACGGTGACTCGTACTCTTTTGTAAGAAGCACTCGAATTACTTACTACTTAAACGCCTTCAAAATCTCGATCGCTCTTTCGTCCTTGAGCGTTCGCTCATGCCTCGTTACGTTTTCAGCGGCGACAAGTACTCGATAAGCGTGCTCGATCTGTTCGGTTTCGAGTGTTTCGCGGTGAACCGCATCGAACAATTGTTCGTCAATACGACAAACGAGCAGATGCAATGCCATTACAATCAACGAATATTCGCATGGGAAATGGTGAGAATGATCCGTTCTATTTCGCGATCCAATATTCGTATGGCGAATCGTCAATAATCTTAACTTTACAGCAAGAGCAAGAGGAAGAGGATATAAAGGTACAAAAATTGCATTTCTACGACAACAAGGACGCGATCGATCGGCTGATGGGAAAGGAGAATGGATTGTTTCACATTATAGACGACGCATCGAGACAACTCCAGGACGTACAATATATATTCGAAAAGATAAAGCAACAAATACAAGGCTTGCACGTGAAGCAAATAAGCTCGCACGAATTTACAATAGCTCATTACACCGGGAAAATCGTTTACGACGCGAGCGAGATCTCTGAGAAAAATCGCGACTTCGTTCCACCGGAGATGATCGAGACGCTGAGACAGTCCAATCTCGAAACCGTCAAAGATATGTTCACGAACAAACTGACGAAAGCCGGTAATCTTACGATAGTGGTGGAGGCTCCGAAAACGGAGGAGAGAAAAACGCCGAGAAGTAAATGGGGAGCTATCGTACAGGAGAATACAAAACTTAGGGTAAAAGGATCGAAGTTACGATATAAACGTCGAAAATGGAGCCGTCCGGTTATTAACGAGACGCTTTTCCACTTTCCATTTCTCGTTAGAAATACAACACCGCCTCGAAGGGACAATATTCGCAAACTCGCAAGATGAGAACCTGCGCGGCGACCTTTCGATCCACCAGTCTCGAAATTTTGAAGAGTCTCTTGGCAGGCGGTGGAAACGGTGGTATACACTTCGTCAGATGCATTCGTGCCGATCTCGAGGGCACACCGCAAGGCTTCTATCGCGACGTAGTCAGGCAACAGATCAGAGCACTGGCCGTATTGGACACCGCCAAGGCCAGACAACGTGGCTACCCGTACAGAATAACCTTTCAGGAATTCCTTCGAAGGTTCTTTCTTTCTCTCTTCCTTCAATCCTTTTCCTCTATGCTAGGATGCGGCGCTCTATGCTACGATTGACGTTTTCTCGCAGATACAAATTTTTGGCCTTCGACTTCGACGAGAACGTGGAGATAACGAAGGACAATTGTCGATTGCTTTTGGTAAGATTAAAGATGGAAGGATGGATCATCGGGAGAAATAAAGTATTTCTCAAGTATTACAACGAGGAATATTTGTCGCGATTGTACGAAACCCAAGTGAAGAAGATCGTCAAGGTGCAATGCATGATGAGGGCGTTCTTGGCGCGCAAGAACATCGCGAGCAAGGTCACCGATCTCAAGAAACAAGTTGGTAGGTAAAGGGGTTAAGCCCAAAGTAACATTTCTCGAGCGATTCTAATGGGCATTGTTTCAGTGAAGAAAGCGTCGATAAGGAGGAAGGAGCCGTCGATAGACATGACGCAAGAGGAAGCAGCGCTGATGATACAGAAAGGTAAGGGGTAAGAGACTAAAGTCGATTCGCGAAATAAAATATCTGACGATCCCCGCGCAACAGCGTACAGGGGTCATGCCGCGAGGAAGGAAACGGCTCCGTTGCTGAAGGGGGATATGGAACAGGAAACGAAGGACTTCATCAAATTCTACAGCAGCAAATGGAGGTCGAAGAGCATATTCCAAGTCCTCCTACGTTACCGTGCAGCCCGCTATCAAGACCTCGTGCAATTTTCGCAACAAGTGAGTCTATTCTCGGAAGGGACAATGAAAAGAGAAAAAGAAAAAAAAAAAAAAAAGAAAAAAAAAGAGAGAAAAGAAAAAAGATCTATCTCTGGGATACCTCTCTAATCGCAATCTACCCTTTTTTAGGTACACCTGTTCAATCAAGCGATAGCGGGGACGCTGGAAGCGACGAATGAACGCGTACCCTTAGATAAAATCGACCCGGGCATTAAAGCATCCGCATACTTAGGCCAGATGAAACCACCCCAAGTTCACAAGCTACCCTTCGACATTTATCACGAAATGCCATACTTCGATACGAGTTATATGAGCGGTCCCTCGGGGAAAAAGAAGAGCGCAGGGTGAGTCCATAGTAAAGTATTTTTATGCTTTCCACCCTAGCCCTCCTAAACTACCGAGCATGCAAAAACCGTCGTCGAAACAGGGGTTGGTTACGATTAAAATATATGACATAGACAAAGATTTGGACGAAGAATTTAAAATAGAAAACTCTCTGGCATCGCGAACGTTTTTGCGATCGGCAAACGACACACACACACACGCTCCACCTTAAGTTCTTTACGCTTGCCTTTTACGCCCGTATAGCCGTAGCTGTGTGTTTGTCTGTGTCTTGTCCTAGTCTCTTCTCTGATCTTTGTCGCACGTACATCTCCTTCGTTGTATGACGTATGTCTCTATCGAAGATAAGTGTCGTCTAAGCACTCGGTGAGCTTTGACGTCAATTGAGAAATACGTTCTGCAGATCCATGTCGACCTCGGTGTCTGACGACGAGCACGAGCCCTGGGACGCGCCATTAAGGAGACACACGGTGCCTTGGCCAAACAGCAACGCTCGTACCAGAGGTGCCTATCGCTTTTCGTTCCATCTCTCCCGGCCGCGCTATAAAATGCTCCACGAAGCGCACCTTCGAGCACGAAGCGCAACTACTTTCACTTCGTTCACCCTCCGATTCACCCTCCTGAAGAAAGGAATATTACAGTAAAATAAAAGTAGCCAAGCGCCAAACAAAATTAACAATAATTCGACCATCGAGTAAGCTTCCACCATTCTCGCCGAGACCTCGAAAAGAAGATCTCGGTTTTGATTCGTTCGATCGACTCTCCGCATTATCCGTTAGCTAATACGCAGAGAGATGAATTAACGTCGTAACCGTTTCTATTAGAATTACTTTTCGTTTCTCGATCAACTCACTCTCGATCTATCGATCGATCGATCGACCGGGCCCAAGACGAAATTATAAGGAAATGATAAGGAAAATGATAAGTTCGCGATCTCTCGGATAGCCCCTCGGGCCCTTTGAAAAGCAAAGAAAAGAGAGCGAAACGATCCTTCGTGCGCCGAGGAAGAAATAATAATACAAAAAAAGAAAAAACAAAACAAAACAAAAGAAAAGAAAAGAGGAAAGAGTAAATAGCCGTCGTCGGACTGACTCGATCTCGAGGGGAACTCATGCTCTGTGCATTTTTCAGACGTCGAGGTTCAAACGACGAACTCGCCACATCGCGTGGCGCAACAACGCCCGTCGGGCAGCGAGGGACAGAGTTTGATCAACACTCCGTTTTCCAGGGACCCGAATGTCCCGGTCCGATGTCCACCGGAAGATACGACCCGGGCCAAAGCCGGCAACGTCGGATCCCAACTACCCCCGATCGACCGTAGCCCCGCACGCTCTTCCAACGCTCATAATCCTCGCTCAGTAAGTTCCAACGTCGATTCTATATCGCTTAATAATAATTGCTATTACCGCCATCTCAGCGTTGAATATACCGTAATTAGAATAATTACGAGAATACTGGATCAATACGCTCTAAGAAGAATGCACCCCCTCCCCCTATTCCGTTCGGCCAAGTGTCACCAGTCCCGCCGAGTCGCAGTTACGACCCTCACAACACCGAGATACGAGCCAGAAGTAATTTGGATAGCAGCAGAAACGATTGGGAATTCGATGACAAAATTAATCGAAATACAAGCGCCGTCGCAAGCAATCGGTTCGTTCGTAACCTGATAATTGTCCCGTAGGTTCGCGATGCCTGCACAACGCCAACGTAAATAACGTTACGTATTTTTCAGGGTGAATCCGATACAAGAGCTGCAAATGTTGGGCCGCAAGCACCACCACCGCAACAACGACAACGACCACGACGACGACGACGGCGAGGATCAACCGCCCTACAATTTTCAGGTAAACTAAAATAAACCAAAGATACGTAGCTGCTCGAGCTACGCGTACTATGGGTAATAGAAGTAATATTCGACGATACGATACGATCGACGATGTTTCGAACAGGCGATGCTAAGAAAAACTCCGCATCAACGTGCCTCGATGAAACGTACCGCCGTCTACGACAGCTACGCTCCTTCGCCCTCTCCTTACGGACGTCCTATAAGCCGCGAGGATCATTACGAGTCCAACGTCGTTTACAGAAGCGGCGGAAGCCGGAGAGACTCCTCCGAGTGGAGTCCCAACGAGATGATAAGAATGTCGGAAAAGTATGGTAGAGAAGGTGCCTGGTCAGCCGGTGGAGATCGCAACGACCCCAGCGACGTCTCCGAGAGCGTCACTACCGAATTAGCTCCTGGAATCGTCGTCGAAGGCTACGTTTCCGAGCTCTAAATTTGTGTGAGAATGAGAGAGAGAGAGAGAGAGAGAGAGAGAGAGAGGAAAGGAGAGAGGTGAGAGGGGAGAGATAGAGAAAGAAAACGCGTCGCTAATTACTTAGAATATATTCTTGTACATATGTATATTTTAAAGAAACTTTTTGATAAACCGACAATCACAATTTTTCGATGCCACACTTGTAACGAATATCTTGAAACCGAGCTACATAGATTTTCCCCACGAAGATCGAAAATATCTTCCGTCCGACGTACAATATTTCGCGCCTCTCAGTGTCTGAATACGTTCTGAGTGATTAGCGACACGGCATAGTGGTACGAATAGATACATATTTCGACAAAGTATTCGAATTTCCGTTCGCGTTTCCCTACATCAAAGAAACCGCTAACCAAATAATAGATAATGGCACGTTGCGTGTCTCGCACGTCTCATCTCCTCGCGTAAATTAAAAAAGAAAAAAAAAAAAAAGAAAAAAAAAGAAAAGATAATAAAGGAATGTATTCGTCGAATGATCTCCGCGATCTCCGAAAAGATCTAACGAGACGCATATTTTGATTCGTCAACGGGACTGATTGCACGAAGCCACGAAAAAAAGCGCACTTCATACACGTCCCACATTCGAGCGCAATTCCACGATAAATTATAGCGATTAACCATTTATATGAGCTATGATTAATCTTATCGACTACATAAGTATCGCTTGCAACGAAATATAAACAGTAATAAGATGCGGATAATGTACAATTATTACAAAAAAAAATAAAATAAAATAAAATAAAATATAAAAATAAATAATGATCCAACACATAAATATATAAAAAAGAAATAAAAAGACTACCTATAAGTGACGTCATCGTAATCCTTTTACAAAATTACCTATGTTAAATAAAATATAAATTTTATTATAAAATTTGTAAAATTAAAATATAAAAATACGTTTAAGATGCTATACGTGATAATGGTTATCAAAAGAAAGAGAGAGAGAGAGAGAGAGAGATGTCACTATAATTTCCTAAGTATAGTGCCCCATAAATACGAAGAGGAAATAACCACGTTTACAATAGCATTAATACTAATTTTGTTGGCATCTTAACGGCGCGATAATCAGAGAAATCCCATAATTCGGCACAGAAAAGATATTTTTCTTCCTAAATAAAAGGGTTATATACTCGTTTTGGATAAAAATGTAGAGAAATGAAAAGAACTTATATACCTGGATCATTAGGTCGCTAATTGTGACAAACAGCATTGTAGGAAGGAACGGTAACGGTGATTTACAAAGGTGATATAGAGCTGCTTCGTTTATGAGTTTTTTTTCTTTTTTTCTATCCTTCTATCCGCAGCTGCGTATCGAATAGTAAAGTAGGTAGAATCCTTGAAAGAAAAGTTTCAATCTTTCTCGAGCTGAGAATTATCGTTTTGTTGGGAACTTTGCTTGATAATGTTCACCAGGGTATCCAATCTCGTTGGTCGAGCTATCTGCAGGACCATATGCGCCTCTTCTAAGATCAATAGACCGTTGTGGGCGTCATTCGCCGACAGGTTGTGCGCGGATATAACGTGCCGTCTCCAAGCGGCATGCGTAGGTAAAACCTAAAGGAAAGAGGAAGGAATATTATAAGTGTAAGATCGTTAAACTCGATCTCGGTCGTGTTGGCTTTTTTTTTCCTTTTTTTTTTTCCTTTTTTTCCTTTTTTTTTTTTTTAACACAACGAACGAAACGAACGAACCTGTAAACACCACTTGCAATTAAGGGATGGCGATATAGTATGAACGGCTTTGATGTGTCTTCTTCGAAAGCCCCAGCTGGTGTAGGCACGATCGCAAAAGGGACAGGGAAAAGGCGGATATGCGGGACCACCTTTGACGTTCTCCTCCGAAAGCTCCGAACCGCTGGAGGAAGCGAAGGCAGGTGAGAAGCTCGAACGGGATCCACCAGCGACGTGTTCCAGCGAAAAGCACGAGGCCAAATCTGTCATCGTTTCTGTCGACATTACTGTCGTCGTTTCTTGCTTGGGGGAACGTTCCTGCTCGAGGAGCCCGGAGGACTCTTCTTGATTTTGTTGTACGGTCGACCAAGGAGATGATCCACCCTCCTTTCCATCCTTCAAAGCTTTCCGATCACGACTCTCCTCCGGAATTCTTTCGGAGACTCGAAAACTCGAACTTTCCTGTGCTTCAGCGATTATCGTCACGGCCGGCTTTGAAGACCCTACAATTAATCGCCGTAGACGATTGAAAAATCATATCGCTTAGCTTTTCCCTCCCAGTCACTCCTCCTCGTCCTTGACGTTCGTCCGGATCGAGCACGGCGTTTTTTTTTTTTTTTTATCCTTTCGGAATACATGCAATAGAAGGGATACGATAAATAGGACGGAATACAATTCGGAGAAGAAGTAAACCGCTAAAAATGTAAAATAGGTTTATTTGCGACCAATCGTGTGTCTTGTCTACAATAATATCGCTTTAAATAACGATCGGCACGTTCGACGGTTCGTCCGTACATTCATATCGAAGTTTATTTGTAGATCTCGCAAACGAATCTGTCCAAAAAATAAAGTAAAGTAAAGGAAAGGAAAGGAAAGGAAAGGAAAGGAAAGGAAAGGAAAGGGAAGGAAAGAAAAGAAAAGTAAAGGAAGGGAAAGGAAGGGAAAGGAAAGGAAAGGAAGGGAAAGGGAAAGGAGGAAAAAGTGATCAAGGCCGTTGGACAAATAAAACGAAAGAAGGTACGAACCAACGAGCGGACCTATCGTCTATATATATATATATATATATATATATATATATATATATATATATATATATATATATATATATATATATATACACACATATATATGTACGTACCCTAATAGTTGGGCGCCGTAACGACGCGCTTTCCGCTTTTAAATATTCTACAAGCATATCTTAAATTACTAGTCTCATCGTAAGAGCTACGATTTCTTTTCCTCGTTTAAGTATACACGGTAAAATAGCCGATAATGTCGCCATGCGCGACACGATCTCACGCACGCGTCCCTAGCACGGCCGGCACGCTTGCTCACGCGCGCACGTCTCGTGTCGCATAAGTGTCTCTCTATTCTACCTTTAGCCGTGTGTGCGTGCGCGCCTTGCATTCGTGTGTGTCGCAACTCGACCATACTCGTTTCGTCTCCGCGATGCATCCTCTCGCGTGCCTGCGAGCTAAACCGCCGAGTTTGATATCGTGCGCCGTCTACGGCGATAGTGCGTACTTGCGATTGCGTGAACACCGTATAAATAAATAGATTAAGAAGAAGGAATGTCGTGTAACGCGGCCGCACGATAGGAAAACAAAGGGTTCGTACACGATGCCAGAGTAATAATGATAGAGAAAGAGAGAGAGAGAGAGAGAAGAAAAAATAAAGAGAAAAGAAAATAGTAAAGAACGATCGATGACTCCTCGCCTGTAGGAGGATAAACGGCATAAACCTAAGACGCAAGGAGAAGAGGACGACGAGTTACGCGATCACCTTCTTCCTTTTCTAACGTTTAGTAGCCTGTAACCCCGAACGATTTCTATTCGTGACGAATCTATCGCCAATAACACGACTCTATTCAACATTTACGCGTCTAATATTCGATTGCTCGAATAAAAATCCTAGCCCCACCTTCGTCGCAGCCATTTTCGCGAGCTTTGTTCTATCATTGATTTCGATCGAGAATACGAGACAAAGCTGGAAGCGAAAAAACGGGGGAGGAAGTTGAGGTCTAAATGGGGGATTACGGGGAGTAGGTGGGATTGGGTGGGGTGGGGGTGGGGGTTGGGGGTTAGGGGCGACGGTAGATCGAAAACGGCCTATTCCAGCCAGTGGAAACGTTTCCGTTTGACCCCTGACTTGAAACGCCCTAGTCATTGCGTGTAAACGGAACGCCTCTGAAAGAGATACCTTTTCAAGCCCCTATTGCTAGTGTCGATCTTTGTTACACAATTCTTCCACACTTCCTCCCACTCGGTGCTGTTCGGCACGATGCCGCTAAAGTGAAGCAAAACCTCCCTTATCAGTTGTATCTTGTTGCTATCGAATTGCTGCTTTCCCATTTTACCATTTACGTTGCAGAGTATCCTCTCTTCGGGAGTAAAGAGGATCTTCATTAGATCGCAAGCTAGGTGATCCATCGGACGCGAGGACGCCCACGTTGAGATTATGTCCGGGCTCGGTAGTAGTTCGGCGTAAGGTAGTTGCTGATACGAGTAAAGCAGCGGCTTCATGTCCGAGAATCCAGTTAGGCCGGATAATCCAGATATACCGGAAATGTCTTCAGCAGGACTGTTCCCAGACCCTGCCACACACATCAGCACAGCGCGCTTTAGACACGGCTCTCCCCGCAAACGACACACGCTTACAGAGACGCGCGCTTACACGCACGCAGGCACGCACGCACAAACAGACAAACAAGCAAACAAACAAACAAACAAACACATATAAGCGCGTACATTCGAATTTCGTTTCACACGGTTTCTTGGATATTTGGATATTTGGATATATGGATCGGGATCGTACGAGAGAGGAGTCAAGATATTATGATCGGTGAAACGATCGATCGCACGCGCGTACTTACGCAGAGCTGGATAAAATCGTTGTAACACATTGATTACATACCAGGCACATCAATTCAAGAAAATAACCATCTTTTCTATTTCCCTCAACGACATCTTATACAGCTCTCGTACATACAATTGCCCTTTCACCTTACTCTTTCGCTCTCTTTCTCTCCTCCATGCACGCATCACCTAGCGCATCTACCGATTATACACGACACTTTCTTTCTACCTCTCACTCCACCAACACGCAACCATCGCCCTTTCTCTCTCATTCGTGCGCTCTCGCTCCTTCTTTTTCTCTCAGCATACTCATCGTGTAACAACGAAAAATAAATGTGAATCGCCAATCGTGAGCGAAACTAAAGTTACGATAAAAACAAATTTAAAATTCTGGCAAGCCTCGAATTTGGTACCGAAGAAAATGCCTCCGGTACCTGATAGCTGCCGATAAACGATTCGAATCTTCTCAAGTACGCGTAATAAATAAATGAATATGGCGAGTATCGCTTATATCGTGGGAAAATTATTGAATTTCGCAAAACATTTGCAATAGTGTCAATGTTTCTCTGCACTTCGAGTTCTACGTATTAAAACCGTACATACTTCCTAAAGTACTGGTTGAATATTGAGCGAGTAGATATCGCGTCACGTTAATTTCACATCTCGATCTATAGCCGCAAGAAAGAAATGCCGATTATGAAAATGACAAAAGGAGTTTGAGCGCAAACTGTGTAAAAAAAAAAAAAAAAAAAAAAGAGTAATGCCCCTTTGAACCCATATTCTCTTTCTCCACGAATAATCATCGATAGAAGTAAAAATACAAACTGTAGCGACTAGAGATCGCTCCTGGTTTTAAATCGAATTCTCGAAATGATCCAATGTTTTTACAACTTAAAAAAAAAAAAAAAAAAAAAAAAAAAAAAAAAAAAAAAAGAAAAAAAAAAGGAATCTTCCGTAGAACGCATAAATGAATTCATCTGACGTACGTAAAGGAAATAGTGACATAAAAATAATAACTTGAATTAAGGTGGAAGAAAAAGAATTATATGCATATATACGAGTATAAGTGGTACAAATGTGAACGAGTAGATATATTTTGTTAACTGACCTTGCTCTCCGTCCACTTGTCCGGTGTCCAGTCTTTCCAATGGATCTTTATCCGTCGTCGATGTCCGTTTTTGTAAATCTTCAGGTGTTATCTCCAATGGTTCTATCTACGATATTTTATTTCATATTCAATCTTATTATTCTATATATTAACTCTTATAGATAATGTAGGAAAGGCGTGCCAGCCAAATAAACTAACTTTCATTTCTAAACGATGAAACCCAGGATTGGGCAACGAGTCGGATGACCCATGATCGATGTCCTTCCCGCTTTGTTCGCTTTCATTCGATTCGCTGGTATTCTCGGATTGCGATATTCTGGGAGTCAAAGCCTTCTCCAAAATGGAATTGTTTTGTTGTTTACAAACTTTTTGTTTCTTTTTGGGTGCTTCTTCCTTATCAACAGGTATATCCTCGGCTATAGCCTGTTCCAATTCAGCTAGCCTCTTATACTGGTCCTTAGCAATGATATCTCCCCCGGACAAGCCACGAATTTGCAAAGTTTCAGCCGCTTTCAACAAGGCGGACAAATTTTTCTGCTCTATATTAACCTCTCCTTTATATATAAATATGAGTAACGCCTCGAGTTCGCTAAAACGTACATCTTGCAATATTATGACTGGATGTTGACATGGATTGGCCTAGAAAATAAAACGAAATGTTATAATTAAAAATAAAAATACTAGTTATAACGAAATAGAGAAAAACGTTTCGGGCGACAAAGAAAAAGGTAAATTGAATTGATCGGATAAGCAACGAGATGGGACGTAAGAGAGAGGACGAAAGAGAGATTTGTTCTCGACTCGTATTAGAGTCTTGAAAAATCAATAAGGATCTTCTAACCTGGAAGACTTTCTTGAAGAAAGGACTACTGGCAGAAAGTATCACTTTATGGGCCGTGAGACACTGTCCGTCACTCGCGAGTGTCACGTCCACCAGGCCTTCTTCCTCCCAAAGACTCTCGAAGCTTGTCGCGATATTGTTCAGGAAGCTGTTCCACTTTAAGCATATTTGGTTTGACATGTCAAAAGAAGTAAACTAAATCGAAAGGCGCTCGTACGACCGGCCGATCGAGTGACGCGCGATACGAAAGCGTTTACACGGCGAATAAAACTGCGAACGCGAGAGAGCAGCGATCGTGCCAGGTACGCACAAACATCGTCCAAGTTGCTCGGGAGTATACAGTCAATATGGCTGCCGTGCGACTAGTGGAACCGCGCCAAATTCAAAACTCCCGGAGCCTTTCTCTCTGCCTCTCTCTCTCTCTCTCTCTCTCTCTCTCTCTCTCTCTCTCTCTCTATCACTTTATCTCTATCTCATCGATCATACGCACATTCCTCGTATTTTCCGCTTTGAAATGCAATCAAATGAAGGAATTAAAATGGATCTGTTGCCTCATCGAACGAATGAAATTATTTTCTCGATCCGTTGCAAAATACCACATTTATATATATATATATATATATATATATATATATATATATATATATATATATATGGTTCGTTTCGTCGTTATCGATCGTTTTCATTATTCGTTGCGCTCGTTTACCAATTTATAAGAATATATTTTTTTTCGAAGTATCTGACCGAGCAAGATCGAGCGTATCAAAGCAAAAGTCTTGCGTGAGCGAGTGCGTGCATGCATGCATGCATGCTTGCATGCGTGCGTGCGTGTGTGCGTGCTTGCTTGCTACCTGGTTGCCTCCGTGCTGTGTGCTTGCCGCGTACTGGCTCGCGTGCGGTGCATGCTTGCGTGCGTCCATGCCTATAACAGAGTTCCATAATCGTTAAGATTCCACCTTGCTTCGCGTTCAACGCGTGGCTTCGCGAAAGAAACAAAGAGGAAAAATTACATTTGCTCTTTATAGAAACATTATCCGTCAAAATTCGGGTAAAAAAAAAAGACGCGTAACAAAATATATTCGGATAAATAATACCTACATTAAATTTGCGATAAATTAAATTTGACTCCGTATAAAAATCTATCGATGTAAAAAAAAAAAAAAAGAATAAAAAAGAAAAAAATTGTTCGTTTGTCATCGTGGATTGAAGCTCAACGACTACGCGACTGGAACGAAAAATGGATCGATGATAATCATCATCACGCGAACTTTGAACACGTACGTTTTATCGAGCGTATTCGAACGAACCATTTCGAAGTAAAATTTCTCAAATAACTGAAGAGTTTTTAATTATATTATATTATTCAGATTATCTAGCTTAACTATTATATCAGATGCGATATATCAAATTGAAAATGGTAAAAAGTAATCAAGAAGGATAATGACCTGAGCTTTACGGATTATGCGTTTTCCTTTTTTAAATTAAATATTATTATATTGGTTTGATATAAGATGGTTCTAAATTTTTTTTTTTTTTTTTTTTTTTTTTTTTTTTTTTTTTGACACGAAAAGAACAAACGTAGGAATAAAGGAATAAGCAATAAATAATATAAAATAGATGTCATTGTTATATATTAGATACATTAATGGTGCATAATATAAGTACGCACGTCCAACGGTCCACCGAATTTTTCTTTGTACGATAGAAACGGAATGATATAAAATAATGTATTATGAAAAGAGAAATTCTCTCGGTGATCCATTGGAAGTGCTCCATTAATGCAGCTCGAAGTACGATATTATGCGTGAAATTTATAATTTTGAAAGAAGCCCGAATAAAAATAAAAATACAACATACGAAGTCGATTGATCCAAAGATAAATTTATATCGCACGTGTGCTGTATGAAAGAGCCTTTTTCATCGAAGGATATTTTTATTACCGAAGGTTCGTTCTTCATTCAAAATTCTTCCCTTGACAAGTAGCAATACGGCGTAGACTTCTGTATAAGGAATGCACGAAGGTATATATCTTGTTATTATTTCTCAATTGTCGTAACACCGAATAAGCGTTCTTACTCATAACACGCGCGTAACTAATTTTCGTGTTAAAAAATAAAAACAAAAAAAACAAAAAGAACAGCAATGTCGAGGCAAAGCGGATAGTGTTCAGAAAAAAAAGCTATTTCTCGAAGAAATCTCGTAAATCAAAAAAAAAAAAAAAAAAACCATTCTGCTCCATTTACATATGTCATCCTCCCTTAGCTTTGGGTAACTGCTTCAGTCGTGAATTCTGTATATGAAAATAATACAAAAATCTCCTGTAAAAATACTCTCTTCATTTCTCTAAGATTGCTCTCTAAGTATTCTTCGGAGTTTCCGAAAACCTTCGTTTAATCCTCTCTCGAATTATGAATTTTTCTTGTCGTTGTTCCATGTACAAAATTCATCGCCAAAACATTTACCCGAAGCTACGAGCCTTCTTATATTATATCAAACGATACATTTTTCTAATTTAGGATCAATGTCGAACTTCATAAGACGACCATTAAAACGAGTGCCGACAATAATTCTTCCCTATACGAATGATAATGTCTTCACGCTTGATGACACAAAAGACATGCTTCCATTAAGATGATTGGATTGCTGTATAGTCGCAATATAAGGTTTACCTATTCGCGAAAGTATACGAAATACGAAGAAAACTTTGGGAGAGCAACAATTAGAGAGAAAGAAAACTGTGAAAAAGAGGAGGGATAACAATTTTTAAAGCTTTGAGAATAGATCTCGAACGCTAAAGATTTGGGGAGAATATCGTTGTCGATAATGCATCAAAGATAATGCATCAATTTCCGATTTTCAAATAATTATTAGAAAAATTTGACGGACGAAAAGCAAACGATTCGCCCGATGAATTCTTTATATCTACCTCCATCTTCGATGACCAGTATTAAAACAAGCTTTTCCTCCTCGATAGACGAAGAAATATGGAGATTACGAGGATCATAGGGACGATATTGGCTTGCGATAATGAGAGATTAAGGATGACCTAACAGGATGGAAAAACATGGGAAGACGATGGAAATTATTCAGCTTGAAACTGAAAAACCTAAAAAATATATATACATATATATACATATATAAATAAAAATATCATTGATAATTTCCTTAAGAAAAAAAAAGGTATGAAAGAAATTTATGATATAACAACGATCAAAGTTTTATGAAAACGTAAAAATAATTATTTTAATTTTTGTTACTATGGAGTAGGTGTGAAGGATAAATTCATTGGTGACAACTGATTTCCCGGGGTAGCATCGGTCCTAGTGCCTTGTTCGATTACCGGATCTGTCTCATTCATGTCTTCTACCTGTAACGATGTGAGAAAGTAATTTTAAGCGATATGCTTGTTTAACAAAACGATTATAAAATAAAATGTGTTGAAATAATGTTTATCCTTACCACCATTGAACTCTCTTCAACTTTCGCTCTTTTCTGTGCAATCGTTCTTAAAAGCCCCTTAGCTTCTTCTTTAGTTTCATCGAACTGAAGACATTTTTGTGCATAATGGTTCGCACGATCCAATTGTTCTCGTTTCAGATGATACTGCGTGAGATACTTGTAAGCGTGACTCAATTCGGTTCTATCAGCATTTCTAAATTCGTCCATTACAAAATCTGTATAAGCTGCAGCCGCGTGATCGTGTTCGCCCAATTTTTCGTAAAGGCTAAAATTGGAAATACTTTTGATAACATTTTGGAAGTAAAAGCTGCTCTAAAAAGTGGGCAAGTAATACATACTTAGCTAACTTTATCAAAGCAACTCCCTCGATGTCCCCTACATTGCACGCTTTGTAATAACACTTGAGCGCATCTTGAATTTTATCTTGTTTTTCATATGCCTCGCCCAATGCAAGAACCATTCGACTATCGTGAGGTCTCAAAAGTTGTGCCTGTTTGTAATAATACAACCCGTAAGAAGGCATCTTCAAAATTTCATAAGTTTGACCCAAACCGTACCACGCTCTATAATCCCTTCTATTAACTTCTATATAAAATATAAAATAAATTCATCCAATAATTAACGTCATAAGCGACCTAATAAAATGACACTAATATATAAAACCTACCGATGGCTTGCCGATAACTATGAATCGCACCATTTGTATTTTTCATTTCCATAAATTCATGGCCAAGTAATGTCCAAGCAGACAGGTACTGTGGATTAAGTTTCAATGCTCTGTGGAAATACATAACTGCTTTTTGATGATCTGCTCTTAAACTGTAATAATTTCCTGCAAATAAATAAGACTATGTAATGTATTTTCCGATTTCCAAAGAAGTAAGATTGATTTATTCAAAATCCTAGTATATATGAGAGGAGCTTACCCACTATACAACATGTTTCCAATCGATATTTATCTATTTCTGTTGCTCTATGTGCTAAATATGCTAATTCTACTTTCATTTCTTTCACATAAAGTAAATTTGAATATGTATCCATATTATCCAGACAATACGGATCCTCTTTTATTATGTGTTTAAATGTTTTTATAGCATTATCAACATCTGAAAATATATAGAATAAACCGATATCGTTGGAACTTAATTTTACTCAAATGTGAAACAAAAAAGAAATAAAAAGTTACCTCTCCTGTAATGAACGGCGATCGCAGTTTGAGCAAGTACGTATGCATTTTTTTCAAAACCCATCGACTGTAATTCGCAATACATAGCTAAGCCTTCGTCGATAAGTTGCAACTCTAAATACATGTGAGCCATAAAAAAATGTTTCATCCAGTGATTTGGAAGACGCAAATTTTCTAATTTTTCCCTATCCGTGATTAATGCAGCTAGTTCCAACCAAGTACCCCAGTGCATCGGCTGCTTGTGAGTCGATTCAACCAAAACTTCGGTTGCTTCTCTGGTAAGCTGTAGTTTTTTCAGAGTCACCCCAAATAAATATAGACAAAAGCCGTCTAATTTACCAGCCAAATGATCTTTTCTTAAATCAGCACAGAGTAATTTTACACTGTCATTTCTCATAGGGTCTGGTGGTATATCCGTCATGTCGTCTATTTTCTTTTTTTCTCCTGATAAGTAACGAGAATACAAATACAAAAACCTGGCTTTCGAAGTTGTACATTTTTCTGTAAAATAGGCTGCTCTGTCGTACTCTTTTAAATCGAAGTAGGTTTTAGCCAATATATAAGTGTCATCTTCCTCGCTCGATTCCGTCAAACCGATATCCGTGGTCACATCGTGTAGATCTAATTTGACATCTTTTAAAGAATAATTCAATTCTGCCAGCCTAAAGTGTTAAGGGATAATTATAATGACAATTCTTTTTTCTTCAAATACAAACCGACAATCGTTTTACATACCATTTCGTGGTATGTAGTAAACCACGTTGTGAACATTCATTTATTGCTGGTAACAAGTCACATTTAACCTCTTTAATATTAAATTTCACAAGATCATCCATTTATAACAAATTTTTTTGAAATCATCACATACGACAATTTATAATAAGTTTTAGAATATTAAACCCGTTCATCACTTTTCGTTTGTAACGTATGCGACTTCAGCGACAGGTGTGGACAAACTGTGAACTACAAAAGCAATAGAGAAACACGCGAAAAATTTAAAATAATTTTAATACAAAATTCGAATACTTACAAATTTTAATCACAGGATAGTTGGACCTTGCGTAATATAAAAATATTTGATCTTTTAATTAACTTCGACGATTACAGAGTTAGTATTCTTTTGGATACCGTTTCGATACCGTCTTTCTAAACGCGAAAACTTATAAATTAATACTTTCGGTAATTTGTGAATTATTTAAACAATCTTTAATGTACACGGAGTTCAATAAACTATTATTTAAACCATAGTTTTATATTTTTCATGCATGAACTATTCTAAAAAAAAAAAAAAAAAATCAGCATTTTATGACACGATTTTTTACGAAGAAGTAATATATATCATTTATATAATATAGGTATATAATTTAAAAACAGATATAATAATGAATATATTAAGTAATAAAATAATTTATCTATATCTCCATTGAGATACAAGAAATTAACAATTTGGAAAAATGGACAAGGTCGTTATAGAACATAATAAATTTTGATTGAATATAAATGCAGCCATTAGCTCGACAGTACTTGCGTTATTTACAATTATCATATATCGCAAGTAATATCGATTACCAGGTCTCACCGCATGGAGGTTGCTGCATATGGAGACCCACGGGCTAAAGACTCTACTGTTAATATCAATTATTTTGGAATTATATAAAATCAATTATATATAATATCATTATTATAACATATTCACTAATAATTATTATTATTTGGAAAAAGAAAGAAAGAAACAATCGCGAAACGAATCACAAATTTTTTTCTAATCAATCGTGATTAGACGAAAATTTATGAATCCGTTTTATATCGACCTACGTACCCGGTAAAGAATAGAACCCTTCACATGGAATTCTATTCCCTTTAAACTAACGTGGACACACCACGCATAATGTACATTAAATTAAAAATACAACGGAGAGCTTAACATACGCATATAATACACGCATAATACATCTTATATATAATACGCCTATAATACACCTTATATATAACACGCCTATAATATATATATAATACGCCTATAATATATATATATGTATATATATATATATATATATATATATATATAAAATTATGCAATTCATTAAATATTATTTCATAATAAGAATATCTAATATTATATAGATACCATCTTATTATCTATAACACAACAGAAATATACTATAATTATATACTATATATATTATCTTATCATCTAATTATTAACATATAATTATATACTTCATATGATGAATTATATCTTCATATGATGTAAATAGTATGGCTACCTGTGAACATAAAACATCTAAACCATTTCATAATAAAATAAGAAGCAAACCGAAATAATATGCGAATTTCTTATAATAAATCAGCAATCACCTGTGAATATAAAACATCTAAACCATTTCATGATTATTAAACAAGAAACAATCGAAATAATGTATGAATTTCATATAATAATCCTGCAGTCACCTGTAAACATAAAACGTCAAAAACGATTCATAATTAAATAAGAAGCGATTGAAATAATGTATAAATTGCATATTATAAATTAGCATTCTGCTGTCCACAGTCACCTGTGAATATAAAGCATCAGAAACATTTTATAATTAAACAAGAAGCAATCGAAACAATTAGTAAATTTTATATAATGAACGAACAACCTGTGGGCATAAGAAATGTATATAATTTTATTACTTTCTGGAAATAAAAAATATATTAAAATATGAGCTATTTTATAACATACACACACACACACACACACATATACATACACGTACACGTACACATACACATACACATACACATACGCATGCATACACTCTCACGAAAGAAAAGAACAACCAACGAAGTCTTGAATCAGATCTTGCTGATTTATATAATATTTCCTGAAACAGAAATCAACTCTGTTTAGATCGATTAAAAATTTTTTTTAATATTTCAAATGAATAAAAATAAATAATTCCAAACGATTCATCCTCAATTGTTTTTTTATTTTCTATAATTCCAATTCTTCATTCAAGTCCATGAAAAACCTGAAACACAAATCTATTTTACATAAAGTATTCATTATATTTAACAATATATTTTAATGTCATATCCTATGATAGTATGACGAATCTTGAAATATTACTTCAAACACTTTTATTAATACCCACTGATACGTGAAGGGATATTTTCCAATATTTAACCTCGGAACGTTAAAAGAATGCCTTTCTGTAACAGAAAACTATATAAAAACGCATGTGTGTAAAGACAAAAAAATATCTACAATCCGTGGCTAAACATTTTCATAATTTTGATAATTTAATAAATAAAAAATTTTATATACATATATTTAGCCATAGATTGTAATGCTGAAATAAAAGGGGAGGATAAAAATTAAAATGGAAAAGAAAACTAAAATGGAAAAGAAAACTAAAATGGAAAAAAAATTAAAATGGAAAAAAAAAATTAGCACTGAATATGTAGAATTCTCGATGCATTAGAAAACATGTTCTACATTTAAATAAAAATATGAAATTATGCGTGGATCTAATTGTATAATCAATTGTCAATTAATTAATATAATTACAGATACATGTTAGAAACTATTCAAGATACGTTGTGAAAAAAAGAAAAAGAATTGTAAATATTTCACAATATTTAAGAATTAAGCCGCGTTAAAAAAAAAAAAAAAAAAAAAAAAAAGAAACAAGAAAAATAGCAAACATATACTGCACCTTGTCTCGTATTACAAAATGCATACGCAATTTTGTATACTGCCATAAACATATCCATAACGAGATCAAATCTATATTTAATCGATAAAATACATATATCTTATATTATTACGTTTATACTAACGCGAAAAATGCAGTTACATCAAGTGTCTCATGTACACATTACATCGTTTACATGTAAGACACTTTTTATCTATTAAATTATAAAAAATATATTAATACAATTTCACAATTTTAGAACCATGTATTTTGTATATGTATATAAAATAGATAAATATTACGCGTATTAGAGACAAAAAAGTTTTAATATATTCTTGCATATATATGCTTATGAATTGATTTCATTGCCACTGCTTGTTTTAACACAGATCCTGACTTCCCTATAATTACATCAAGTCTTATAGATTTTTAATCAGAATAATTAGAATCTGTATAATAAGATGATGATGATTACGATATATGGAGTTGTTTGACAACTCGTGGTTATCGATTTTATAGAATTATTACATAGTAATAATCACAGAAAAAATTTAATATTATTCTGAAATAAAAATCTACACGCTTGAGTATCCCAGGTGCATTCCTGAATGCAGGCCTGTCCCTATTCTAAACTATTCCCCCACTCCTGAGTGGGACAGCCTTTTCTTCGTTCGTTTTATTTATATACCAAGACTTATGCATTTTTATTCCACAAAATAATTATATTTATTTAATATATTATATAATCAAAATATACATTTTTATGTATCTACAAAGTCTATCATTTAATAATCACGTTTAAATAATGTGGAATAAAAATGTATACCCTTGACATATATTATGCACTCCTGAGTGCAAGGCTGTTCATTTCAATATCTCATATCGCTCGCACAATAAGATTTATACATTTCTAATCAGAAAAATACAAATTCTTTTCGTTCACTTGCACTCTACTTAAATATAAATATACGTATTGTATTAGGAAGGGTATGAAATATTCTTGATTTATTTATTAGATTAATTTCGTTACTTTGAAAGAAACATTATGAGAGTAGAAAGTTTAAAAATTTATTAATTATATACTATCATTTATTGTATTTCATTGAATATATACGAGTGCATTTTCTCTTATGTATTTTTGTATTTTTCTGAACGAGAAATATATATCCTTACTGTAATATGTTCATCTGCATTCCTGAATGCAGGCATGTACTTACTGTGAACCTATCATATGCACTCCTGAGTGCAGGCAAGCCATTTCAATCGCTTCGTTTATATACCAAGACTTATCCATTTTTTATTCCAAAAATAATCATATTTCTCTCACATTTGTTAATATTATTTATATCTTCTAAATATTTCTTATGGAACTTTAATATATATATAAAATAAAAATACTTCCTCTTTCTCTTCCTCTCTCCCTCTTTCTCTCTCATATATATTGATACATTTTGGAATAAAAATGGATACCCTTGACATATTGTAATATGCACTCCTGAGTGCTGGCTGCCATTCGTTTCGTTTTATTCATTTAGCAAGACTTACACATTTCTTATCAGAATGATTCTAAATGTCTTTTGATTTATTTGCACTGTTTAAATATAATTAAATTATTATATATGGAACAAAAGAATAGTTTTTCTATTCATTATTAGATAACTTTAGTTTCTTGAAAAGTATATTGCGAAATATTTAAATATTTGTTCATTAAGTATCTTCATCAGTGCTTTCGTTCATTTATTTACTTTTGATCATTCTGAATAAGAAATGTGTATCCTTACTATAATATATTCATCTGCATTCCTGAATGCAGGCATATTATCCTTACTCGTTGTCAATCATCAAGTCTTGTAGATTTTTAATCAGAATAATCAGAATAATTAGAATAAGCAAAATAATCAGAATAAACGGAATAATCAGAATAATAAAAGTCTGATTACAAAAGGATGATGATGATGATGATGACGATGATGATGATGATGATAATGATGACGATGATGATAATGTGAAATTAGGAAATTGTAAAAATGATTTTACAACCCTGCCTTCACATTATTTACCGCATATGGGCCATTGAGCGACCCGCGGTAGTACTATGTTGACATGTAGGTATGAAGTATGTATATATCTCGTATATATACATACACATTATGCAGTTATGAAAATAAAAGGGGGAAAAAAATATCTGATTATTCTGAATTAAAAATCAACATGCTTGGGTAATCCATATGCACTCCTGAGTGCCAATGCTGCTGCAGGCCACGGACGTCCACACAATAATTAACGAGCGTGACTCTAGTTTTAAACTAAAAATCTAAGAAATGACTCTACTTTACTTACTTTAAAACTTTAAAATGCAAGGACTCGACTTTAATATAAAATTTAAAAGGGAGGGTGACTCGACTTTAATTTAAAAATTAAAGGGAGGGCGACTCGACTTTAATTTAAAGGGTGGGCGACTCGACTTTAAATAAAAGAAAAAAAAACAAATGCAAGAGGGGACAGCAGAATTATACTTTAAAATGAAAAATTGACTCTACTTTTAAAGGAAAAACTCAATGACTCGACTTTACTTTAAGAAAAGAAAAAAAAAAATTGCAAAGACTCTATTAATTAATAATGACATTGAAAAAGCTTGACTCTAATTAGCAAAAAGACCGTACGCGAGTGCGGAACACCGTAGCAAGGAGATGGAATGGTCCATCATCTCCGATCCAGGAACAAACTACTACGAGCATAAGTGTCAACGTGGTAAAAGGGTAAATGGGATTTTGATATGACCACGAGCCATTAACGAAGGGTTCGACATGCCGACCACCTTCGAAAAATGACTCGTAGTCGATAGTTGCCCTCTTGAGCCACAGTTTGTGGGGGCCTCTTCGGCATATAGCCTCTTCTTGCTTCGTGCCCTAACCACTGCATTGGAGCATTCCCTACGTGCGACGCATGAAAAGTTTACGCGTCAAAAAACGCCCTACCGTTCGAAGCAACGCACCCACGAAAATTGACATGCCGCAGTGGTTTGTGCTATAAGAATGAAATCGTCCCTAATCTAAAACCGACCTATCCCGACCTGATATCTCACTTTACGCAACAAGACTCAAACCGCTCGTGTTAACGCACGCATTTTTAACGAGACGCTATAGACGCAAGCTAAAAGGAATTGGGAAGTAAACAATACTGGTTCGCTGGTTGTTTTTTTTTGTTCTTTATTTAATTTAACCTAACGAGCGGTAAGTGCTTGCGACGTAAAGTATCGATTCCTTCTAAATAGTCAAACCACTGAGGCATGGCAAAATTCGCGAATGCATCACCCCAAACGGCACTGACGAATCCCAACGCGTATCCTTAACTGCGTTCCTGCTCTACCTGGGTGCGTCTCGATTTTCTAATGATCTTTATTTATTTATTTATTTATTTATTTCCTTATTGATTCATAAAAAAAAATAAAATAAAATAAAAGATTCATTAATATTTGACTTATATACCGTTAAGCTATCCTAGCCTGTGGACAATCAATGGACTCAAAGAATCCACCAACCGTGCACATTTACACAGGCACATTTAATCGAATGCTCCAGCAGACATAATATTCATTCTAATCGATGAACCTATTACAAACTAAGATTAACTGCTTGCATTTAAAAGATGAAAAAAGTTTCAGTAAAGAGTTAAGAAAAAAAATATATATATATAAATATTATATTATATATATAAATTCGTAAATATTTAAAGAATCGCGAAGTGCAAGCGTTAATTTATAACTAAGTATAGAACAAGTTCGAAATCCTTTGCTAAGTTCAAAAGATATGGGATGCTATCTAATGTTCTCATTGGGTGCAAAGTTTTTCGAACTGTTTTATACTGATACATCGCGCAATGCAAAGCTTCAGCAAAAAATCTTTAAGAAAAAAAAAAGAAAAAGAAAAAGAAAAAGAATAAAAGATCATTCAGATGAGCTGAAAGATCGTAAAATTTGCTGAAACTTCGCGAATCCCCGTAGACGGGACGTCTCACTCCTGAGTGAGAATCGGATCCAACGTCTTCCGGTCTCTACCTACTTATATAATATAAATGTTCACATTCACTCAGAAAAGGTATGCTACCTGCCTGCCTATCACCTATATTTAAAAAGTGCAAAGCATTCACACCAACACACACACTCCACGGTTCTCTCACATGCCACCGGGGTGCAAAAGCCTACACTAGAGAGCATGCCCCGGGGCACCTCCGACACCCCAGTTCAACCGCGTATTGTTCTAATATATTATGGGTACGTACCAATTGCTGTAATCGACTGCCAAGGCTAATGATTATTGCATATATGACTAAAGCAAAAATACTAGTACATACTAGTATACACATGGATACTAGTAATACATACGAGTATTTATAATTTTCCACAGAACAATGTGGTAACTCTATGCAAAACGATATTTAATATGATAAGATATTTATATCTATTTATTATTAATTAAAAAATTATCGCGAAACGATGTACAATGCACCACCTAAGACGCACATACAGGTGCAAGGTACATCGTTGCAATCACCAGCACAATGACAGTCGCCAAAAGGAAATCTACAACTATTATATAACTAACCCACGCTAACCGTTTCTCATCCATACGAGTAACACCTGGGCAAACGCATGGATGAGAACGCAGAAAGCACGGGGGGGAGAAACGGGTATTAGTATAATTAAAGCTGAAAATCCTGATCTAAAAAAATGATTAACTTATAAACTAGGCCTAAGCGGGCTGTGACTCTACGAAAAAATATTTATTGAAATATTTAATTTATTGAAAAATTTACTTTATTGAAAAATTTACTTTATTGAAAACTCTAATTTATTGAAATATTTAATTTATATTAAAAAACAACCTCGGACGATTCCTTTCATTAAATGGCTGTTCTAATGAAAGAACGGGGATTATGATCCACCATTTAACTGACAAAATCTATCCGTCGCGGAAGGGGTTTGTCTTCTTGCTCATTTATAGGTACATCGATATATCGAAATATCGAAGCAAATCGCGATGAAATAAACTAAGTACGAAGCAATGCATTTAACGTAAACCACGTTATAATGCTTTATTTGGACGAAATCGGGTAAATTAATGCCCGATTTCATTACTAATATCGCGAGCAAAGACGAGGAAAAAAGTGCTAATTAACAGCACCGTTAATTAAACGATTTTGAAGCAAGAAGACCCTAGCCTTACATATATATACATATATAAAAATAAAAAATTGGCAATAAATAAGTTAACTACACATATAGGGAACCACTCGTGAATAAAATCAAAAGATCTTAATCACGGACACTTTTGCTCGTTTCGAACGTAAGACATCTACGAATACAACCAGTAACCCGTGCCGATATGGACCTTTCATCCTCGGCATGATGGGCACCGGAGGAACTTAAAATTTTTCACTTACTACTTGAGAAGTTCTGCGATGGCTCCAAAACACTCGTCCCCCTCGACGTAGGTCGAACGACGTCGTGAAGTTGGTTGAAATTATTGTTGAATCGTTGAATCGACGATACCGTTGATTGTTCTGTAATTAAATTCGTACAGAAAAAAGATTAATTATATATTCCATATGAAAAGGATGTCTTTAATGAATGAAAATGATGAAAAGATATTTTGATTTCAACGATTAATGAGAAGTAACGATTGGAAGAAAAAGATGTACTTACGTGTAATAGTATCCAGACGAAGCCTTACAGTCGTCGTTAAAGATGCAGAGGATGAATGTTTTAAATTCACACTTTCGACCATTACAATATTTATAGCGAACGCAATCCTCTTCCACCGAATTGGCCGAAAGTGTGTTAATGATTCTAATAACGCGGGGCGAACAAATGGTTTTAACAAGAATATGATATAAATTCTTGTTTTTTGTTTTATTAACGCGACCGAGAAATTCTAATCGGCGAACAACACTGACTCTAATTCGCGATTTTATTTTATTTTATATGATTTTTAAAGCAACTCGTTCGGTTGCAAAACAATCAAACTACATTTCGCACAAACACTGACTCTAAGATCGCATTGCGCGCGACCAACAACTGAAGACCTGTTGAAGAAAAATTGTTAAAACAAGCTGTGGCTTTTGCTTTTACAATTTTCTTTTGTATTAAATATTATGTATGTCGATTAGAAAATATTAAATATCATATATCATATTATTCAAACTACATGATCTAAAATTGTAAACTTGTATTACATCTTTTGCATGCTATAATAATAAAAAGATACCATTCAAAAGATGTAACTGCAAAATTTGTAAGCTATATTGTGATAAATCAATATGTAAAAGCAAACGATCAAAAAATCGCGTTGTATCTATCAGTTAAAAATGGATATGATCGCGATAGGGATATGTTCACAGAAATATAGTAATTGCATGGATACCTATAAATCAGAATAGATATAGCATCGAAGTAAAACTAGACAAGGAGCTGTAACATTAAAATTATAATATTTATAATATTTAATTAAGCGATTAAACGTATCTTGAAATTTTATTCTATTTTAATTTAACTCTTGTTATACCTCAATTAAATTTTTATTATTCTCGGTGCTTCTTAATATTCTTTAAATTCAATGTAAAATATATTGCAAAAATTGTTAACGAATTAAAATTTTATCAAAAATATTTTCTAATGCACCGAACGTCAGCCTCTGGCCCGGTAGTGCGTACGTTGTATTATGTAAAAAACATAAACGTTCGCAATACCGACTTCCGGATCTCACCACATGGAGGTAGCTGCGTATGGAGATCCATTTATATATTTATAAAAATCCAAGAGTATTATTAATATAGAATAAAATTGATTAAATTTATGAATAAATATGTATATGTATATAACGTGTAAATGCGACCTTTTTATTCAACGCAACGAATGCTACGTATACCGAAGTCTAATATGATATAAAATAAGATGAATAATCCTTAAATGATTCGTAAATGAAGTTTATAAAATATTCTATATAATATTAATAAGGTAAACGAACGGGAATTAACGAAGCGAGAACAGGTTCAAACACGTCTGGAAAGCTACTCGTGCGGAGGACGAACGGCAACACCGCTTTAATTGTTTATATCTGCTTTTGCCTATATAAACATGTTTCCTAAATTTTCGGAATCAAGCTATCAATCGGATTATCAAGCTATTATTTATTATTTATATCTTAATCTCTCTCTCTCTCTCTCTCTCTTTCTTTTTCTCTCTCGATTAAAAGTATCGTCGTATTTATTTAAAAATATATAGACTTACGTGTGCGTACCGGACGATTGCGTTTCAAATATTATTTCTGCCGTACCACGTAGTTTTCTTCTTATGGTTCGTAAACTACTCGAAAAGCTGAAAAAATACAGATTGATATTAGTGGAATAGAAAATTAATTGTATGCGAATATATATAAGTGTGTGCAGGAGTATTTGTTGATTTACTCGTAAAAAAAATATCTACACGTATATATATGAAACTCGTATATACGCCGAAATACAATCGGGCATGGTTAATTAACGAAGAATTATTAATTAGAGCATCGTTGAAAGACGAGAAAAGTATCGATATCGCGAAAATAAAGCTGAAAATCGGAGAAAGAAATGTGACGTCATAGGTTTCAAAAGGCAGATTTTATTTTCGCGTATATCTTTTAAACGAGACGATGATACGACTTGTCAACATACATGCGTGAAAATCGCATGTTTGGAAATCGACTGATATATAAAATAAAGATGTACGTTAAAAAATAATATATTAATTACCTGTAATTAACGGACGACGAAGGTCTCCTGTGAACGGTACGGCGGCACAATTACAAATGGCGGAATAACCAATGGCGGCAGCTTAACAGACCCACGCGCATGCGCGTTACGTCACCTGTAATGGCCTCCCTAGGCCCGCGAACACGTCAATTTTCGATCTATAAAACAAAAATATGGGAAAATTAAAAATATAATATACGAATCTAAGAACAACCTAAACGGATACTATGTTAGCCCGAACTGACAAGATTAATCATTAAAATTCGTTAGCTATAGAAATATAACTCAAAAACACGAAAAAAAAATTAAAATATTAAATAATATCAAGAAATATAAAATTATTTAAACAATCACTAATGTATCAATAAATTAACATTTAATCGAAATTATTTTAAGTTCATCACGAGTTTTAGTCGTTTTAATATTTAAACGAATGTACTATTGTTTAATTATTAGTGAATTGTACCCGTGTACATTAATGATTGTTTAAATAACTAATAAATGACCGAAAGAAATAAATTTAAGTTCTCACGTCTGGACTTGGAGAGTCTCGATGCTTACTCGTCGAAGTGCAAAGTTAAACTGACTCGGTCATTGTCAAAGTTAAGAAAAGGACTGTTTATGTTTATATCACGCAAGGCCATTACCCCCAGATAAAATTTTAAAGTATTAATATATTTAACCGAATTTATTTTAAGTTTCTTGCGCGTTCCCGTATTTTTAACGTTTAAACGATTGTACCGTTGTTTAAATATTATTATATTATACCGGTATACAATAGTGATTGTTTAAATAATTATTAAATTACCGAAAGTGTTCAGTTTGAAGATCTCGCGTCTAGACTTAGAGAGCCTCGATGCTTACTCGTCGAAGTGCAAAGTTAAACTGACTCGGTTATTGTCAAAATTAAGAAAAGGACTGTTTATGTTTATATCACGCAAGGCCATTACCCCCAGATAAAATTTTAAGTATTGAAATATTTAACCGATATTATTATAAGTTAAAAAAAGAACCGTTTATGTTTATGTTATGCAAGGCCAACAACCTCGAGATAAAATTTAAAAAAAATGAATAATGTAATCGAAATTATTGTGATTATAATAATTAGTACGACTGTTATAATAAGAAATTGTATAAATTATTCAAGAATTGTATGGTGTGGAAATATACTTACTTTAACTCTTTGTTGATGCGTGCAAGAGAGACATCCTTAAAAGGCTCCGATTATTCTTCGTCCGAATCCAATGGAAGACTGATTCAGTAGCCGCTCATGTTGAAATTTATGTATATATTATACAAGGTCAACAACCCCGAGATATAATTATTATTATTGAAATATTTAACCGATATTATTTTAAGTTTTTCGCGTGTTCCAGTATTTGTAATGTTTAAAAGAATGTACTATTGTTTAAATATTATTATATTATACCCGTGTACAATAATGATTGTTTAAATAATTATTAAATTATCGAAAGTTATAATGTTTAAGTCTTCGCGTTTAGATTTAGAGAGTCTCGATGTTAACTCGTCGAAGTGCAAGGTGAAACTGACTCGGTTATTGTCAAAGTTAAGAAAAAGACCGTTTATGTTTATATCACGCAAGGCCATTACCCCCCCCATGTAAAATTTTAAGTATTGAAATATTTAACCGATATTATTTTAAGTTTTTCACGTGTTCCAGTATTTTTAATGTTTAAACGAATGTACTATTGTTTAAATAATGTTATATTATAGCCGTGTACAATAATGATTGTTTAAATAATTATTAAATTACCGAAAGTTATAATGTTTAAGTACTCGCGTTTAGATTTAGAGAGTCTCGATGTTAACTCGTCGAAGTGCAAAGTTAAACTGACTCGGTTATTGTCAAAATTAAGAAAAAGACCGTTTATGTTTATATCACGCAAGGCCATTACCCCCCCATGTAAAATTTTAAGTATTGAAATATTTAACCGATATTATTTTAAGTTTTTCACGTGTTCCAGTATTTTTAATGTTTAAACGAATGTACTATTGTTTAAATATTATTATATTATACCCGTGTACAATAATGATTGTTTAAATAATTATTAAATTATCGAAAGTTATAATGTTTAAGTCTTCGCGTTTAGATTTAGAGAGTCTCGATGTTAACTCGTCGAAGTGCAAGGTGAAACTGACTCGGTTATTGTCAAAGTTAAGAAAAAGACCGTTTATGTTTATATCACGCAAGGCCATTACCCCCCCATGTAAAATTTTAAGTATTGAAATATTTAACCGATATTATTTTAAGTTTTTCACGTGTTCCAGTATTTTTAATGTTTAAACGAATGTACTATTGTTTAAATAATGTTATATTATAGCCGTGTACAATAATGATTGTTTAAATAATTATTAAATTACCGAAAGTTATAATGTTTAAGTACTCGCGTTTAGATTTAGAGAGTCTCGATGTTAACTCGTCGAAGTGCAAAGTTAAACTGACTCGGTTATTGTCAAAATTAAGAAAAAGACCGTTTATGTCTATATCACGCAAGGCCATTACCCCCCCATGTAAAATTTTAAGTATTGAAATATTTAACCGATATTATTTTAAGTTTTTCACGTGTTCCAGTATTTTTAATGTTTAAACGAATGTACTATTGTTTAAATATTATTATATTATACCCGTGTACAATAATGATTGTTTAAATAATTATTAAATTATCGAAAGTTATAATGTTTAAGTCTTCGCGTTTAGATTTAGAGAGTCTCGATGTTAACTCGTCGAAGTGCAAGGTGAAACTGACTCGGTTATTGTCAAAGTTAAGAAAAAGACCGTTTATGTTTATATCACGCAAGGCCATTACCCCCCCATGTAAAATTTTAAGTATTGAAATATTTAACCGATATTATTTTAAGTTTTTCACGTGTTCCAGTATTTTTAATGTTTAAACGAATGTACTATTGTTTAAATATTATTATATTATACCCGTGTACAATAATGATTGTTTAAATAATTATTAAATTATCGAAAGTTATAATGTTTAAGTCTTCGCGTTTAGATTTAGAGAGTCTCGATGTTAACTCGTCGGAGTGCAAGGTGAAACTGACTCGGTGATTGTCAATGTTAGTGAAAAACCGTTTATGTTTATATTAGCGAGGTCAATTCCCCCCCAAGATTAAAAGTATAAGTATTGAAACATTCAAGCGAATTTATTTTAAGTTTTTCTCGAGTTTTAGTCGTTTTAATGTTTAAACGTATGTACCATCGTTTAATTATTTGTTAATGGTACCCGTGTACAATAATGATTGTTTAAATAATTATTAAATTACCGACAGTGTTAATTTGTAAGTACTCACTTTTAGATTTAGAGAGCCTCGATGTTTCCGCGCCGAAGTGCAAGGTAAGACTGACTCGGTTATTGTCAAAGTTAGTGAAAGACCGTTTATGTTTATATTAGCGAGGTCAATTCCCCCCCAAGATTAAAAGTATAAGTATTGAAACATTCAAGCGAATTTATTTTAAGTTTTTCTCGAGTTTTAGTCGTTTTAATGTTTAAACGTAAATACCATCGTTTAATGATTTGTTAATTGTACCCGTGTACACTAATGATTGTTTAAATAATTATTAAATTACCGACAGTGTTAATTTGTAAGTACTCACTTTTAGATTTAAAGAGCCTCGATGTTTCCGCGACGAAGTGCAAGGTAAGACTGACTCGGTTATTGTCAAAGTTAGTGAAAGACCGTTTATGTTTACATTAGCGAGGTCAACTACCCACAGACTAAAATTTTTATGTATCGATATATTTAACCGATATTATTTTAAGTTTCTTGTGAGTTTCCGTATTTTTATTGTTTAAACGATTGTACTGTTGTTTAAATATTAATTTATTGGTTGATATATAAAATTTCAAGATAAATATTAACATTTTCGGTAATTTAATAATTATTCAATCAATCATTAATGTACACTGCTACAATTAACTAATAATTAAACAATAGTACATACGTTTAAACATTAAAACGACTTAAACTCAAGAAAAACTTAAAATAATTTCGATTAAATATTTCATTACTTTAAAATTTTATCTCGCGGTAGTTGACCTTGCATAATACAAACATAAACAATCTTTCACTAACTTTGACAATAACCGAGAACTGTAATTTAATTTATTATTTAAACAATTATTAATGTACACGGGTACAATTAACTAATAATTGTACAATAGTACAATCGTTTTAACATTAAAAATACGGAAACGCGATTGAAACAAACTAATTTCGTTTAAAAATTTCATTACTTAAAAATTTTATTAGTTGGTCTTATGTTATATTGTGTACGGTTAGTGGATAATTTTTCCATTGGGTTCGGACGAAGAATAATCGAAGCCCTCCAAGGATGTCTCTCTTGCACTCATGGACGAAGGGTTAAAGTAAGTATATTTCTATTTCATACATGTTTTCAATAATTAATACAATTTCTTATTATAACATTGTAACTAATTATCTCGTTCGAATTTTTCTATTTATTACTTACTTAGCTATTTCCATACGCGCCAAATTTAAAAGTATATGTATTTATCATTTAGATTATAGATTTTTAAATTTCATTTCATATAGTATACATGTTTCATAATACTTACAAAGTAGATCATTAGAACACAGGTATAATGATGTACAATTGTAATTAGAAGAAGATACATTACAAAACACATATACATTGAATAAATTGAATAGTTTAATGTAAGCTTACATAAGATTAAATAATTTATACAATGTGCAATATCGAAAGAAGAATCTAAGAAGATAGTAAACCCAAGGTTTGTAAACATATTTGTGCAGCTTCTGCTTTAGCTTGCTTCTTGTTAGGACTAGCAACGCTTGGCTTATATTCAATACCATTTACTTTTACCTATAGGAAGATAAAGACGTACGTTTACACGTTTAAAATTTATCGACAATTGTCAAATAAAAAATATATAAGACATACTTTGAAGAGAAAGTTTTTTCTATGATCTGGCCCACACTCGAAGCACAATTCGTATACAGGAGCACCGAGTTTTCTTTTCGAACAATATTCTCCAAGTAGCGATACTGGATGCTTTCCTATATACAATTACTGATTATTATAAAATATCTAAATATAAATATTATAATAGATGAAACATCATTTTTATACAATGTACCTTCTAACGTTTTAATAGCCGGTACTATTGGTTTTGCTGTTTTATTTGGCTTTTGTCCAATGTCTTGTTCCGAAATAAGACCTCTTTTATCTAATTTCACCTCTAGCTGTAATGGCTCCAATGTGCCTTCCTTATTTTTACCCAAACCTTCACCTGGTCGCCATCCCATCTTTTGTAATAAAGCCATTCCCATACCACCAGATACAGGTTGTGCGGACACTAATTGATCCTAAATAATATCTTTTGTGAAACACTTAAATATCATAATTAATAAGAGATAAGTAAATCAATATTGAATATACATTGATATATCTTTTTAAACTCATTGAGTAATACGATTTCTATAATTCGTTATTCTCAAAGTGAATGTAAAATCAATGCAAAAATCAATTGTGTTATACCCAACCATGACCAAACCTTTTATGTCTGTAGCTCAATATAATTAAAAATAATTAGAATACGTGTATATACATATAAATATTCACATAAATATTCTTTATTAAACAATATTTACTTATTATTTAACCCTAAATTTTATATTCTTTTTTTTTGGGCAAGCATACTTACCAATAAAATTAAAAATCGGACATCAGGCTGCTGACGTTATGTCTTCTGTGAGGTAGCTATGTGCCTGTAACAAACCCTCAGGTGGATGCAGACTAATGCTAACTATCGCAGCTTTATCGTTAAAACAAAATGATTAATGTTTCTGGATCCTATGGTATAAAGCTGATGATAATTAGCAATAATCTCACAAGAGATCACAAGTCGAAGTAACTATTAATAATCGCGTAATTTTTCTTATCTTTATTATTTGGAAAGATTTTCTCTTTCTTTCTCTCTCTCTCTCTTTCTCTCTCTCTCTCTTTCTCTTTCTCTTTCTCTTTCTCTCTCTCTCTTTCTCTCTCTCTCTTTCTCTCTGTCTTTTTTTTTATACCTATTAAAATATTTAGAGAAATAATGATTCTCTTGTGTTCCTGCAGACACAGAGTCCACCCCTACTTAAGAAGTGGTCTGTGCCTACATCACAGTCATCAGATCAATAATGACTTACTTTATTGATCTTAGTTAAGACTGTACCTGAAAACTTGTTACAGGCAATATCAATCAGTGTGTAAGTAAAAAAGTAACAAGCCCCATGTACGATACGATAACTGATATGATATAATAAAGAAAGTTCTCCAATATTTAAAATCATATGTAGCCAAGTTTTCAATTTAGTCTTCTATTACTTAGAGTTGCTACTATCAGAAGAACGAAAATGTACTTAATCTAACAAGATTAAGTAAATCCTATGGGCATGTTACATTTTTAATATAAAAGGATAAAAAAAAGTTATAATAGAGGCCCATATGTTGTATCTTATGTAAGAAACAAAATGTGTATCGTACACTCATACAATAGGAGCCCTAGTTACTACAATACAGTTACCTTATGAGCCCATGCTTGATAACCTGAAGTAAGCTCAGCAGGTGAGAGCACTTTGGCACCTGTACTACCAGTAAACTGGCCTGGCATTTGTTTACTTTCTGCCCAGCTTCTCATCTATACAAAGGACGAAAAAATATAATGTAAAAATCCGTATCGAGATAATGTACACACGCGCGCGCGCGTAGGTAATATTCAAAATCGATAGAGAAAATATTAAATACCTCATTTTGTGCTCTATACATTTCATTTAACGCACCAACGTCGTTCGGATTTTCTCTCAGCTTTCTCATCGCGGCTAATCTCTGCGATACTATGGACCCAATGTCAACTGACTGCAAGGATAAAAAATCAAAAGTAACACAACGTTTAAAATAGAAAAGAATAATTAATTCTTTTTTTCAAGTATAACAAATTTAATACTCCTGCCATAGATGTTCGTGGAAAAACTACTGGCTGTGTCGGCTGTACAGGACCTGCCTTAGATGCTATCGAAACTGATTCGGTTGGTATCGATGCTGGTACAAACGGTTTCTTTTGTTCCGGTTTTTTTGGTGTCACAGGGATCCATTCGCTTTCTTTATTAATTTTTTAAAAGAATAACAATATTAAAAAATAATATTAAAGTATCGGTGAAGATAATGATCGTTATTTCACAGGCGATAGGAAACATTCAGTAAACTCACCAGTTTTTCTATGATGCTGACCACTGGATACAGGAAATTGAAGACGCAATTGATTTGAAGATTCGACTGTCTTTTCTTGAAATGTTTTTGTTGGCAATTGCTTTGCATTCTAAAAGCAAAAAATAAAATTAGCGTTTACAATAATATAGCAAATCTATGCCATTAATTGAAAACTTTTTCTATAGAATATCACAGAAAAGACATACTCGAATATTCATAACGATAGGACTTGGCCTTTCTTTGAGAAGAAACGGATGATGAAAACCTTTATCAGACTCGCTCCCATCTTCTTCGGAAGAAAGATTAGATAATTCTCCTAATGCTTCGGACTTTGACAATGATTTACAAAAATCTATAAGCAATAAAATGTGTTTGTAGAATTTCTTTTTACGAAGGGGAAGCAAAATATTGAGAATTATAATTTTTCTTTAATAAAAATATAAACCTGTGAGTTCATCCAGAAGCTTCTTTTTATCAATTTCGATACGCTCTCTAGTAAAAAGAAAAATATTTTTATCAGAGGACAATAATATATAATTCATATAATAATTAAAATACTAACTTCCTCTCTTTACTCCTACTTCGTCCTCGTATATACTTGTCCCTACTCCTGTCTCTACTACGACTTTTGTGCCTCTTCCTTTCTCTACTTCTTCCCAAGTCTCGCCGTTCAAAGCTTCTATCTCTGTCACGTCTTTCCTTACTTCTATCAGAATGTTTTTCTCTGTCTCTACTTCTACTACGATGGGAACGTGTTTGAGAATCCGATCTATTTCTTTCTTGCGAATGGCAACTTCGACTACGTTTGCTACTTTTGTTTTTAACTTTAGTATACGTTTTGGAATCCTTGCGATCCTTATCACCATAATTTCTTGATTTCCCCGTTACCTCCAGTCTTTTCTTTTCTTTTTCTCTTAAAATTAATCTAAGATCATTTCTAGATTTAAAGGGACCTGACGATTCAGATTTAACCGTATCATCAGGACTCAATGTGGGAGATCTAAATGAATTACACGGTGGCGGAGTAGGACTTAACGTTGGCGTTCTATTATTATTACTGCTGTCCGTTAATTCACCATCTTCCATACGCGCAGCTTTTGCCTTTTCCTTATTTTCTATTTCCTTTACAGTTTCGTTATAGACAATACTATTTTTAAGATCCTTTATAATGATCTTTCCTTGCACAGGCTGTTTTGGTTTATCTATATACAAAGATAAGATATTATCGTACATACGACCATTAATAACTATGAACTAACCATGTTATATCTTTTAAGATATCAGGTACAAAAAGAAACATCAACAAACCAAGAATTTTTGGCAGTACCGATTCTTCAAATTCGTCATCTATCTTTTTTGGAATAGGTGGTAATTTAGGACTTCCAAGATCTCTATCTTCTTTAGCAGGTATCGTACACGCGTTCGTAGATTTGGTCTCTTCCCTCATCGATGTTACTTCTCTCAATTGTACATCATCGATACGATCTATATCCAAGATATCGGCTCTAATATTCTGTTCTTCGGTAATGGAAACATTAGTATCAACCTTTGCAATTTTGAATTTAGGTTCATCGGATTCAGACGATTTGCTCGAATGTGATTCATGCTTGCGCTTAGACTTTTTCCTATGTTTCTTCTTTTTCTTACTGACTAAAAATCGTAATTATATATAGATATATATATATGTATATAATTCTTTTGAAACATTAACATTGGTAATAAGAAAGAATTTATATAAATTATAATTTACCAGTACTTTCTATGTCACTATTGTTACTGTCCGAAGAAGTGTGTTTAGACCTTTTTTTATGTTTCTTTTCTTTATGTTTATGCTTTTTCTTGCTCTTCTTTTTTCTCTTCTCCATTTGTGATTTTTCTTTTTTTTCCGCTTTAACAATTGCATCTGGAACTTGTTGATCGCTATTCTCTGGTGATACTATTCCCTCGTCTGCATCGAAGGTACTGAAAAGTTCTGTCAAGATTTCATTCGATGATTTTTCCGGCAAGCCCGGTTCCGATTTAATTTTAACGGCACCAACGCCTACGCTTGTAATTATGTTCGCTATGTCAAATAAATCAGCCATAATTACATTGTTACGATCAATTTATATCGCGAAGAAGGAAATAAAAGGAAATGAGAAGAAAACCCTTTTCTCAAATCTTTAAGTGACTCGTGTTATTGATATAACTGCACCACGCGATATAAGCAAAGTCTTTTTATTGGTTATGTTGAACGATCTATGAATTATTTTAATTATTATAATTCTAATCAAATGCACTATCGGGTTTTTAATTTCTTTAATATGTACTTATATGAAATGTTAATCATTAGAATAAATACGAGTAACGGATCATTAGCTGGCGTAATTTAATCACACACATCACGATCTTGATACCAGTATCGTACTTCCATCATCTTGCTCGTTTATGAGCATACATTCGCCTATACAGCCATATTATTGACCGATAGGAGGCGACACTGGTCCTTGCTACGATCTATCGAAGTAGAAGTCGAGAGTGAACGGATCTTTCTTTTTAATTAAATAAATAAATGATTAGTCTCGATCTAATATTAAAGTTTCGCGTTATATAAAAAAAAAAAAAAAAAAATTATTATAATGTTTATCTCGACGAACATAAATGTACATTTCGAATAAAGATACTTTATTTAACATGAATAATATTTGATGGATAGATTGGATCTTGATAAGGGATAAAGGTAATATTACCTGACCATTTATTAAAATATGTAACATTAGAGATGTAATCTTCTTCAGAAAGGATTTTCTTATCTTTCCCGAAGAAAATTACATCTCTAATGTTACATATTTTAATAAATGGTCAGATAAGTTTGTCAACGCATAAACATATTTGAGTTATTATTATTTAGGTATCAGATTTGTGATCCGAGACCCGATTTGAGATCTGATCTCAAAACTCAAACTTTTAAGTTGATTTTGCAGTGTAATCAAATGTAAGAATTTCTAAACAGTATTGTTGTATCGTTAAATCTAAGGAATTTTATACAAGTTCCTTTACTTAAATGGATGAGATGACATAGGGCTACGTTACCACTCCTTAGCTAAAGTTTGCATAATTTTCTAAAAACTACTATTTTTGTCCAATCCAGATAAAGTTCGTCATATGTATTAGAATTTTATTTACAGAAAATAAGAAATCCATTTTTAATATCTTATAACAAAATAAAAGAATACTCATTATTTTTCTTTTATATAAAACATTAATATGATATAGATGTAAATAATTAGAAATATTCTTATATACGAGTTGTTCCATATGATTAATACTTAATGTATAATACATATTAATACTTTTTAAGATAAGATCGCACTTATTACTAAATCTATCTTTTTTCGACAAATAGGACATGTGGTTAAAAGAGACGCGCAATTAACACATGCAACCATATGTTTGCAAGGTAAAAATACTATACTCATCTCTACACTGTAACAGATTTTGCATAATCTTCCATCCTTTTCATATTTGTTTTCTGTCATAGAGCCACTTACGGCACTCAAGCTTTCTATACCATTATTGTTGGAGCCAACACTCGAACTAGGAATATTTTCAAGATTTGTGTTTTCAGAAATTTCTCCTATTGAAGTTTGTTCGACCTTCTTCATAAAAGGGAGCAATTTCATATCTAAAGTTTCCTGTGTAAAATATAAATTTTATCTAAACAATTCCTTTTATGAATTTTTTCTTTAATTGCATATCGACGTATAAAAGCAAACAAGATAGTAGCAAACAAAAGAGAGAAAAATTGAATTACCTCCTTGGATGGTGATGTTACGCGTTGCCCAGTCACTGCATTCACATATTCTTTTCCTTTAGCCATTAAAAGATAATGGCACTTTGAAAACCATTTGCAGTGTTGATCCCACGGATCATCCACCGGTACCCAATCTTTTAATCCACCCCCGCAGTGGAAGCACAACGTTTGGTCTTCTTTTCCAGTATAAAAAAATCCAGCTTCGGCCAACTGCTTTTTGTCCGGTGGCAAGGATTTTGGCCACGTATCGAAGCTCCTTATTCTAGATTCTATGCTAACATATTCTGGATATACCGGTGGCCTTGGCTTTTCAATTCCTAAAGATCTCAATTTATTTTTCGGAAAGTGCAATGCTTCGTTGTATTCTTGATCAGACTTTGGTAGGTTTTCTATATCATATATTCCACAAACATCTTGGCTACGAGGACTTGGCGGAATTACTGAAGCAGGATCAGTAGCGATAGGTACGTTACCACATGGAATATTCCTCACAAAACGACATCTTGGCGAAGAGCGTTCATGATCAACCATAGGAATATCTCCTTGCTCCCATCTAAATATTTCTAAATTACATTCGAAACATCGTACTCGATCAATTTTACCCACGTAATAAAAACCAGCTGCCGCAAGAATTCTAGGTTCCATAAAAGAGAGAGGCCAATGTTTAAAGCTTTTTAATCTGACAGCTTCAAACCTATAATCTAAATTATCTACTTCATCTCCTGTCTCTAATAAAAGTGGCAACGGCGGTGGTAAATTTTCAGGTTTCTTACATTGCTTTAAACAGTTCGTAAAGTTCTTTTGTTGAATGGTATTTGTCATTCTTGTAATAAATTTTACTCTTGTAATTGTTAATTTAAAGAAATTAACAATTTCTTGTATTGTTGTAATTGTTGCAATTCAAAGACTGTTAAATCTATAAAAAAAAAAAAAAATCAATAAATAGATAAAACTTCCATAAACGAAAAATAAAAAATCTAATAAAAATAAAAGATCTACGATAGATGAAGATATTGTCGGACCTCTGTACGAATTTATTTTGGTACGAACTTTCGGTAAACATTTTACAGCCGAATCATTTTAATGAACGATAAAACATATCGTGATTTGGCTGATATCATGGAACAATAGTTGGATAACGACAATACGTTCGATAAAATTAATTTTTTTCGATAAAAAAAATCTACGAAATTAAGGTGCGCCTACTTTGACAAGACGATATAGATAGATTATTTGTTGTATCGAATCGGTGATGAAATTATGATATAATCAAAAAAAAAGAAATCTCTTTTCATTATCATCTAGCAATAGAATTATATATTTTAATAATCTATCAGTTTTTATGGCACACAAATTCGAGAAGATACGTAGAAATACAATCGCAAGACGCTCGATTTATCGAGTCTTAAATTCTTAATGCAAGCGATTTATTAACAAAGAAGTCCACACATTCTCCTGATCGTGACGTCGCGCGCGCGCGCGTGTGTGTGTGTGTGTGTGTGTGTACAGATAGTTATTACAGCGAAGCTTCAAAGAATTGGACAAAAATAATGTACAAACTTCCACAGTCGAGCAGGAGAGCCAGAAAGTATAAACAGAAATCAAGTGAAAGTTTGTAACCTTCGTACAACGAGATAAATGGAAAAACATTAAGAATCATCTACTTTTCTTAATCTTTATTCGACATTTTTACAGAAAAGATACGCCTAGAAAAAAAAACGTAAATAAAAAAAAAAAGAAAGAAAAAACATTTAGCAAAGCCTCGCGATAAGATATACCACACATAAACAATCGTGTTCTCGATATTTTAGATAAAAATTTTCAAGTAAAGTATTTTATAATATCATTAGTTTCTCGGAACTAATCTCGGAACGAGAAAATTGCATTGTATGAAGTAGATAAAGATAAAATAATAGTATCATTCTACTCACCTAAATTACAATTAAGATGAAATAGCAATGAGACACGAATTTGCCCATGAACAGATTGTTTTCGTTCATAGAAAGTCGATTTTACAGATGGCACTGTGAATTTATTATTCGACCAGAATCAGTATTACCACCTTAAATTTTTGAAGGTTTGTAAGAGGTAAATTCTGCTTATATCTTATGAAATTCTCCAAGATCTACGCTTACGACTGGTCAATCGTCGTTATTTCTTCATGAAATGATTATATATATATATATATATATATATATATATACACACATCATACGTGGATTATATGTGCACATATATATATATATATATAATCTGCAAAAATAATACGATTGTAGGTTAAGTACGTTTCTCTTAGGATTTTTATCATTCTATTTGTATCTCAATGATTATAAAAATCGAAATGTACTTTCTAGTGTTTTCTTTTTGTTTATATTTCTCTTAAAATATTTATCCTTTCAACGAACGAATCACAATATATCAATAACTTCCTGCAATTGATAGAAAATGGACAAATAACGGATGCGTCCGGTATTTGTTTCCAAATCTATATTGTATAACTTACAAAAATGAATAATGACTTACAGAATTTTCGATGTGAAAATGAGCGACGGGCGATGAAATTTGTCAACATTTTCACAACTTTTAACCATTTGCGGTTCTTAGCAACGTTAATCGATTTCGATAAAATTATCAACACGTGTATAATAGAAATAAATCCTCAAAATGTCTTCCATTTCGATTTTCATTATAGACCCAAATAAAAGAGTTGTAAAAAGTGACTACTTGTTTTCGTGATTCCGATTAATAATTGTAATTTTCTCAACATTTCTAAGATTAATTTGTCAAAAAAAAAAAAACGTAAAATCTTAAAAAAGTTATTCCGTCGTAAAGAGCATATTTTCAATTTCGCTCATTACCGTATATACGCTTTATAATATAAATCTAATGAAAAAGAAAAAGAGAAAGATGGGTATTGAGAAATAAAATGAAACGTAAATTACATATACAGGAAAGTATTAAGAATATTATTATTGGATACTTACCATTAAACAAAGAACTTCAACGAAGTTACTCGTACTTTTATCACTGGCGATGTGTTATATCTTTGAGATAGCAAACTGTTTTAATAGCTTACTTATCAATGAAACGAAATAAAATGGATAGCTTAGAGGTATCTTATCGTATAATCAATGAATAAACCTAAAAACACATATATTGTTAATAAATTTTCTTGAATTCTATCAAATTTCACCTGACAAATCGATTAAATGAATCTTTACTTTTATATGATATGAATTTTTGTTTCATTCGAATGTGCTCCTCGAAAAAAAGAACATTGGCATAACGATTACTATCATTAAAAGCTATTTAAATTTGCAATGTTTCTGCTTTCGACACCATAGAAAAAGTATCTCGATCGAACTGACTTTTATTTATTTTTTTGCCTTTTTTCGAACGCGCTTTTGTTTACGTTCGACGTCGTCGATACGTTAATAGTTGGAACTTTGAAAGATTTGAACGTACCATGTCACATCATGCAACATACTGAGAATTATCGTTATCAACTTATCAATGATTGATTCGATAACTTTGTCCGCGTCGCACTTTTTAGAAATGCAAAAATAATGATCCAACTTCTATAAATACTTCGCAACTAGTTGAAATAGATATTACTATATTCGTCATATCTGTATTCTAAGTGACCATCATTATCGACGAATGATGCGAATATATTTTAAAACTATTATATTTACTGCCGGTAAGGCGGAACGAAATTTGAGTAAAGATTCGATAATTTGGAAATAAATATCGATAATTAATTAAAGCGGAAGTAGATTATCTCGACTAAGAGATTTGTACAAAAAGTAACAAAAATTTAGAATGGACATATTGAGAAACGAATCCTTTATCTTCGCTTACTTCCGACGAATAAATCAATCGTCGAAACGCTCTCTTTATCCGATCGAAATATTAATCAAAGTAACGGACAACGTTATCGAGTTAAATCGATCCAGGCTCGTGATCGTCCAAGTTTTTTCTATCGTGAAATACGAAGAGATACAAAATTGACAAATGATTGACATCGTTATGCTTTTTTTTTTTTTTTTTTAATATAGCTCGTAAGTTTCGTACCTGTTCGTACATACAATAATTGAGAAATAAAGCTTTATATTATATTCTTTCGCTATATGTTACGATACGAATTACGTGGGCAATAAAAGCCTCTTCTCTTTTTCCTTCCTTTTGTTATCATCTCGCATCTCGAGTGCTCGTGTCGTTCGCTTCCTTCGCACTTCAACGAACTTTGGCTTTTGGCGAATAATAGTTCCTAAGGTAGAGAAGCTTCTCGACGCTTCGACCCGGCATCGAAAAATACTTATACGTTGGTATACGAGTTTGCCGGCGACACGAACGGAACGAGCTTGTTTGTACACGTGCACGCATAGAGAAGCATCGAGGAAGATCGATTTTGTCGCAGTAGGACGAGAATAGAATGGTCGCGCGCATTTGATAGCAACGCATACTATACCATAGGACACGAAACCTTTACCATTTTCGTACTCCTAAAACTAAACTCGCTTGGTCCGAGCGTAAAAATCCAACGAGCGACATCTTTTTATTACTTACTTTCATCCTCGGCAACGTTGAGTAGGGGTGGGGTGGGGGGGTAAGGTTAAGCAAACGTAACTCTCGAAACGAATATCGATTCATATCGATTCGTAATTCTCGCGCCTGCTAGAAGTAAATAGCCGCGAAAATTACGAAAACGAGAAAGGAAACATGATACCATCTCGATTACAATTTTAATTTATTTGTCATTTATTCGTAAGAGAGAAAGATCCGTTAGAATCTCGTAAATTTGTCGATAACCTCCTCCCTCCCCCATAAGATATTTATGGCTTCTTCCGCAGTACGCGACGATAGGATGGATAGAACGAATCTTGGCGAAAATCCGAAGCGAATCTTTTAAGAATATTCCTTTGGCAAACTCCGTCTCGTTTTCTTCTTTGCCCCTCTCCCCGTCGACGGTACTAATTCGACGTTGGTATACGAATACGTTGCCGGCCGGCTCGCCATATAAATGAAGTGGAAAGAACGGTGCGGCAGGCAGTTACTGGCAGTCGCTCGTAAGAAATAAAGAAAGTGAGACATAGAGAAAGAGAAAGAGAAAGAGAAAGAGAAAGAGAGAGAGAGAGAGAGAGAGAGAAATCGTTTAATAACTAAGGATCAAATTTGGCGAATCTTTGAAGAAGCAATAATACGATGTCTTTGGTACCATTGATTTATTCCGATTGGTGGGAGGATTTGGATCGGCCTCATCGTCTCTTCGATCAAAATTTCGGACTGGGCCTTTATCCCGAACAATTGATCAGTCCGGTTTCCTTGGAACAATTATATCTAATGCCGAGCCGAGATAGGAAACTGAGAAATCCTTTGTTATATTACAGACCGTGGAGCGAATTGTTGCGTAAAAACGAGAAGGACGGTACCTCGACGGTAAAGGCCGAGAAAGATAAGTTCCAAGTTATATTGGACGTGCAACAATTCAAACCCGATGAAATAAACGCGAAGATAGTCGACAAATGCGTCGTAGTCGAGGCCAAGCACGATGAGAAACAGGACGAACACGGTTGGATTTCGAGACAGTTCACCAGGAAATATCTGATCCCCGAACAATGCGACATAGATCAGGTATCCTCGAGTTTGTCGTCCGACGGTGTTCTCAGTATCTCAGCACCGAGAAAGAACAAGATGCTAAAAGGGCAGACCGAACGTTCGATAAAGATCGAACAAACTGGAAAGCCGGTTCCCCGAGAGAAAGAAGCGGAAAAGAGGAAAGAGAAGGAAGAGTTGAAAAAGGAAGAGTTCAAGAAGGAAGAGTTTAAGAAGGAAGAGTTCAAGAAGGAAGAGTTCAAGAAAGAAGAGCCGAGGAAAGATGAGCCGAAGAAAGAAGAGCCAAAGAAGGAAGAACAAAAGAAGGAAGAAAAGAAATAAGAATTCAATTCGTTCTTTTTCTTTTCTCTCTTTCTTTCTTTCTTTCTTTCTTTTTTTTTTTTTAATTAACACTTATCCGTCGTTACGTTAACATTTTTCGTCTATCGTTACTTTAAAATGTTTCTTTTCTTTTTTTCATGATCCTTCTATTTGTATACGATATTAATATTAAATAAACGAACTTTATTAACTTTGTCGCATTAAGTTTCTTAAACCTTTTTTCTCCCGATATACTTCCTCGATAGATAAGAGTAGCATAAAAATAATCGAATACTTTAAGCGGAGTTTCAAGCGGAATAACTTTCAAAAAAGGTGTATCCAGTGTTGATTATCAAAATTCCCTATGAGAACGCGCTACGTTCTAATTATATTTTCGTACGAATAACATTTCTCCGGTTATTAAAACTTATTTAATAAAAAGAAATTCTTCGCGATAATTTTTATTACGAAGCACGCGTTACGAGATAATAATCGTATCGTTGCTCGTTGCCATTGGCAAAGAAATACAGAGTTTTTACCGTCGTCATTCGGGGGTGTCATCTTGTTACTTTCGACCTTACTGCCACCTAGACAAGTTCATTTCCCCCGGAAAAATTTCACTAACTGTATGGCTTCAAAAAACAGGAGGAGTTTCCAGTCCCTGGTGAGAAGCAAGGAAGGAGTTTTGTGTTACTCTGCCAAGATGGATTGGGATTCGATTACGATGGCGAACCTTCATCTGACAGCAACCGAGCATCGCTATTATGGCGATATTTTTATATATTGCTGTGAAAACGCTGATAGCGACAACGTGTCGGTTGTTAAAGTTGCCGAGCTTTTACGCTCTGCGAATTTGCCGCGAGACGTCACGATGAAGGTGAGCCTTTCATTTTATTTACTTTTCAAATTTCATTTCTCTTATACCACGGCAAGATATTAAAAGATTTTTTAATATTTCTAATGTTTCGATACATCTTTTTTCCTTTATAAGTACGGAAGGTTAAGCCTATCCGTGCTTGATAGTCGAAAATTATATATTCATGATTCATTAATTATGGACTCCAACTGTTTCATACATATATATATATATATATATGTATGTATGATGTATGTATGTATGTATGTATGTATGTATGTATGTATGTATGTATGTATGTATGTATGTATGTATGTATGTATGTATGTATGTATGTATATACATTATATTTAAAAGTTTCTTTCTCACGCAGCGAACTGTTTTGGCAACTTTATTATTATTTTTTTCGTTTTATTTAGATACTAGACATCTGCGTTGGAATCAAAGGCACGACTCATATAGGTAAAAAGCAGTTTTATGCGGTCCTTAAACTGGTGGCAGCCCATCAAGTAGGACTGGATGTCTGTAGAGACATGGTAACAGCTGCTTTAGATATTATAACTCTACCAAGATTTACATGGCCGACTTCTGGAGACGAGGAAGGTAGAAGGAGTACGGATTCTACCAGAGGTATAAAAAGTAGATGTCATGTACCTGAAAGTACTACCGAAAGTGAAAGCGAAGCAGAATCTCCTAGAGAAACCGGCGGAAGCACGGATTCTCCAACGCCGACCAATAGTGTGACTCAAGAACGAAACGATGGAATGTTGGGAGGCGATACGATATTGGATACTGTTTCTGGCGGCTGGCAAGGTCTTCTTATGTCCGAAGAGCAGAGACAATTGTTGGGTACGGAAGAGGAGAGCTCGGAACGTCACAGCAGCGACGAAGGCGAAGGAGAAGGAGATTGCTCTGGTTTTCCTCCGGAAGAAGTGTGGATTATCAGCGACGAGCAGCGCGACTATTACGCCGCTCAATTTGCGCAACTGCAATCCGATCCTGAAGGACTCTTGGCTGGACCCGTTGCTCGAACATTTTTTGAGAAATCTAGACTTCCTGTGGCAGAACTGAGACGTATTTGGCAGCTAGCGGACGTAACCAGAGATGGAGCCTTGAGTTTACAAGAATTCTACGTAGCTATGCATCTAGTTGTCCTCAGAAGAAATCATGTACCACTTCCCGACGTTTTACCTCCGTCCTTGTCGATTCCATTAGCTACGCAAGCCACAAACGCACCGCCGCCAGTTTCATCGACGACAAAGTGCCAAAGCAGTCCACCCAATTCGGTTAATATGCGAGATAAGAACAAGGAATGGACAAAATTCGTCGACTCGCCGACCGGTACAACTACCTCTCTCACGAGTCCCGGGCTACAGTTAGTTAATTTTGATTTTCAAAAATCTGCCGTCGAACGAGATCCAAAAATTTTACATCCGGTAGCTCTTCGTTTAACGCCAGAGGCAGCTATTCTGGCTTCTGGGGCCAATGGTAGCAATAGCAGTTGTACCACGTTAGGCGAAGACGATTTGCAACATTCTCCTGCATCTTTGGTACAGCGACCGCTCGTTAAAAAACCACCGCAATCGGCCGAAGATGCGATCATAGTAACTCCAAAGAAGGAACCACCGCCTCCACCACCTCCTAGGCCTTATAGAACACACGCACGAAGTTCTAGTCTTGATCTTAATAAACTAGGTACATGTTGCTACCGGTATACTGCGATACTTTTCATTCGCAGCTGAGAAAGCGAATCTATCATTGCTCAAAATGTGTGCACGTTCTTGTAGGGAAAAACGGTCAAAGTTTCCTCGGAGCACCTCCGCTCGTACCGCCAAGAATTTCACCAGGAATCGTAAGTTACTCCATCCATTAAATTATACGTCTTCATTCGATTAAATTAATCGGACGTTTTTAGTATAATAATTTTCTTTGCTTTGTTATTTTGTAAGATGTACTTTAATCCATCTTATTTTCAATATATATGAACATCTTTAAGTTCTACAATTTTATTTTACATTTATCACCATTACTTTAACGCGGACGACCTGGTAAGCAATTTAGGAACGTAATTTTTTAAGATAATTTATCGTTCGTATCTGCTACAGACTTCGCCACGGAAATTGGTCGGCCAAAGAAGCGAAGGGGAGGGACAAAGGACGTTAAGCGAAAGTCAAGGCTTTGTAGCTGATTTTTCGCATTTTTCTCCAAAGAATGAATTACCTGAAAATACCTCGGTGGAGAATAGTATTCCGCAGTCTCAACAATTTACGGGCGTGTGTGGTGCATTTCATATTTATAGGAAACCCAGTCCGAGTAAGTCGAAAGAGATAGATACTTTGATGGAAATAATAATTTTATTAGAATTAATACTGGAATAAAAATATATTCTATCTTATTATTAACTATATTAGAACGAGAGCTCGGAGAAGAAGATTCTGCGAAAGATGATCCCGAAGATGGTAAAAAGTTGACGTTGCAAGAATTGCGAGAAAAGAATGCAGAACTTCGACTAGTCTGTGAAGAATTGACGCGTGAATTAGCCATCGCCCTTCAAGAACGTATAAATCTTCGTGCGAAACTCATGCTTTTGGTCTGATCCTTCCATCTGTGTTCTTTCTCGTACATACATTCGAAGTACCGTTTTCCATTCTTCAATGTAAACTCATGTATTTAATATGTCGTACCTAGTCTAGAATTGATCTTCTTTCGACGGTATAATTATATGTATATCTGTCACAGTCAATTGTGCGAATGAAAGATAAAGGCTCGAACAAAAATCATGTCGCGGTAGTTCCGCTTTTTCTACAATAATTGGAGTTACTATTTCCTGTCGTTGCAGGATTCTACAGTGCAAAGATGTGTGTATATATATACATATATATATATATATATATACACACACACTCACACACACTTTTGTAATGTTTACGCGTCGATGACTAAGACGTCAAGTTCTTGATTGTATTTAGGTGGGCGTCTCTTTTTTTTTTTCGATGGAATCCTATAGAAACTATTCTTTCTTTGTACCGTGGATGTAAAAGCTAAATTAGCTTTGTAATTACATCCACTAAAGCTTTAGTGTCGCAAATCGTCAGTCATCTTTATTTCAAAACATCTGTCAACTCCCTAAACTATCGAATGATCTTTGTATATTGACGGATATCTCCAAACAAGAAATTATTTATTAAAAGACGAAGTAATAGCCTTAGCTTTACATTTATTGTACACTGCAAAACTAGATATTCATTAAAAAGACGTACGATAAATGCGTACAAGCGTAGTCATTGTCGTCTTCGCATAGAAATTTGTCTGCGTCCGACAAATCGTATTGTATGTGTATTTAAATTACGACAATAGACTGAAAACGTCATAGTGGATACGTCAAATGGTAAAAACCTCTAATAGTAAAATTGAATTTGTGAACACGCAGGAGACGTTATGCGAAGAGTATTAACGATCACGTTTGTACATTTTTAACAACAAAGTCAACTTGTATTTTCGTATCGCTGTACAATCAAATTTTTCACTGCATGAGGTATTGGCTTAGTATCGAGATACTAAGAAAAGTCTTACTAAATCGTGTTTTACTTCGTGATAGCTATTGTATTATATAAGTATTTTAGGCATTAGACAGAATTAGACAAAGAGGAGAGAGAGAGAGAGAGAGAGAGAGAGAGAGAAACTTTAACGAAAAGAGAATCTGCAGGAACAGAATAATTGAAGAAATGACCCGATCGCAAACAAAATATACAATGCCCGTGATCGGATTATACACAGAGTATATTAATTTTTCTATTCATTCTTTAAAAGTCGTCTATTACGAGAATGAAAATTAAGTGGCGAAATAAAATTATCGATTTTATTGTTGTTAATGCGAGAGGAAAAAAAAGAAACTAATTATAATGTTCTCTATCCACCTTGTACAATTCTTTATGAAGTTACAAGAAACGTTATTATCTTTGTGCCATATAATGCAATACTTTACTATCCCACAAATCCAAACGAGATATTTTCCTTGATCTTCATGATCAATATTATTGTATCGTTAGATGGTTCATTGCATTTTATGTTGTTTGCTTCACTCTAGTCGACATCGAAGCTTATAGATTAACAAATTTCTGTAAAAGGCCACACCACACTATGTTCTTCATCAAATTCGATTGCTAAATTGAAAAATAAATTTGTCTGTAAATATAATTATAAAATATATTTCTTACCGATAGATGTGGTGTTTGCAAGCAACATTATCGAGTAAGTATAAGAAACGTATACGTCCTCGGACGCTATTATTTAATTAGTTAGACAAGCATATGAAAGCTCGACAAAAATTAAAGTTTATTTATAGATAAAGTCAAGTTTAATTCGAATAAAAATGATTTATGTTAATTTAATCATTACAAGTTTTAACCGCGCTTTCGAACACAATCTATCGAAATAAAATAATGTTCGAAGCCGATGAAAGAGGTCGGTAGAAAGAATAAACGAAGCGTGTTTCACTTTCGTAACAATCTTTTATTCGTTTCAATGCGAGAATGAAAAATAATTATTAATGACTCCAGGAGGAAATCACAAACGACGTGATTATCCGATGATGCAAGGTAAAATGGGAAGAAAAAAGGCAGAAGGAAGGAGTCGTGAAGGAGAAGGATATGTTACGTGCGCTTTTATCATCATACCAATGCGAGATACACTTTTCTAAGATAGGGTGATCTTATTATAATTGTTTACGAGTAAAATACGCGGCTCCTTTGATTTCTAAATAACGACAGGATAAACTTTAGAGCCAGCTCTATTTCTTTATTTCTTTTCTTTTTTTTTTGTACTTGCATTCGCGACAAATGTGATCACCTAAAAATCATCTCATCGTTCTACTGTTTCCTGCGCGACGAGACGTAAGAATCTTACGGAAAACCGACGAAATAACTCCTGTTGCTTCTGAAACTTCTCTGAACGACTACTGTGACCGTTAATAACAATTTACCGTATTGAGTTTTTCATTAACAGCAGAGAAGCGATCGTACGAGAGAAACGACGTCAGTATAATACGTTTAAAACGCTTTGGACAAGCTCGAGGCGAGCTTAGTTGTCCTTCGACTGCATGTACTTGATGAGATCGATAACACGGCTGGAATAACCGAACTCGTTGTCGTACCACGAGATCAGCTTGACGAAGTTATTGTTCAATGAAATACCGGCTTTGGCATCGAAGATGCTAGAGTGATTGTTGCCAATAAAATCGGAGGAGACTACTTCGTCCTCCGTGTAACCAAGAATACCCTTTAGAGGGCCTTCCGCGGCTGCCTTAACCTTAGCCTTGATGTCGTCGTACGAGGCTGGTTTGCCCAGTCGTACGGTCAAGTCAACGACGGAGACGTTATGTACAGGTACGCGGAAGGCCATACCGGTTAGTTTTCCGTTCAAAGTTGGGATTACTTTACCGACGGCCTTGGCAGCACCAGTTGCGGCAGGGATGATGTTTTGCGCGGCACCACGTCCATCGCGCCACAGCTAATAAAAACGATACTCGTCGTCAGAAAATGCGCTCCTTCAAAAAAGGGAAACTCTTATATATATCGAAGAGAAAAAACGTAAAATATACCTTTCCGGAGGGTCCGTCGACCGTTTTTTGGGTTGCCGTGATGGCGTGTACGGTAGTCATAAGACCTTCCACGATTTCAAAGTTGTCGTGAATAACTTTGGCGAGAGGAGCCAAACAATTGGTCGTGCAAGAAGCGTTCGAGACGACTTTGTTGCTTGGATCGTATGCATCGAGATTGACACCGACGACGAACATTGGTGCATCGGCGGACGGCGCAGAGATAATGACTTTCTTGGCACCGCCATCCAAGTGAGCCTGTTCAAACAATCACAAAAAATGAAACGATAATAGGAATTGCATCGATATAGTTTCAAAAGGTAAGGTAAATATATATATATATATATATATATATATATATATATATATATATATATTCCACATACGGAGGCTTTTTCTATGGTGGTGAAAACTCCAGTCGATTCGACTACGTATTCGGCACCAGCCTTGGACCATGGAATAGCCTTAGGATCGCGTTCGCTGAAGACGGCGATCTTGTTGCCGTTAACAACGAGGCAACCATCTTCGGCCTTAACTTCGCCCTTGAATTTTCCATGAGTGGAGTCATACTTGAACATGTATACCATGTAATCCAAGCCAATGAAGGGGTCATTGATGGCGACAACCTGTTTGTAGTATTACAAAAACGTTTTTCTTTTTTTTTTCCAATAGGTATACCTTCGATACTTTAATATGTCGTTTCACGTACCTGACCACCGCGCTCAAGGGATGCCCTAAGAACGAGACGGCCGATACGACCAAATCCGTTGATACCGATCTTGCTCATGTTGTCTTCTTTGCAAATACTGGAAAATGAATGAGCAAACGATTCGTTGATCGCACGACATCGTCGTATGGAATATCGGGAGAACGATAATGCAACGCTAATTGCGCAAATTGAGGTTAACTTTTGGAAACATCTCATAAGAAATTTGAATCGGGAAATATCAACGTTTATTACTAAACAGTTCTCGTTGTGAATTCATTCCGAGATTCTTTTGTGATCATGACTTTTCGATTAAATTAAATGATTACGTATTATCGTTAGAATATATCGAGGAATGAAAAGCTATTTTAGAATCCGTGATCGATAATGTTAAAAGAAAAGATGAGAGTTGCAATGGGATTTTAGGAAAAAGTCATATCGAGAGATGGAACGGCGGCGGTGGACGACGCTGCGTTTTGAAGGTTAAACAAGGTTAAAGAAAAGGGATCGAATTTTCGAGCGTGCCCTTGGCGACTAACTTGCGCGACCTTGTTCATGAATTGATCTAAAGTCGGAAATAGCATCGTTTTATCGAACCGATGCATCGTTAATATTTACATAATAATACGCAATAGTGCAAACGTATTCCTGACTGACGTAACGTAGCGATCAGTCCTCTTATTTACGGAGAATACGTCAGAAAGTGTTTCGTATGTCAGATTATAGGATTATTTTATTTCTTGAATGAACATTGCCGTAATATAAAAAAAATCTCTAACATAACCTCTAAGAATGTTCCTCGTTGTATCTTCTTGCACAAGTTCGTGCCGATTTATATAGAAATATCGATCACATCTTTTTATACGCACATATACGATACTTCTTCGAGATGAGATAGGACGCGCCTACGTTCAGAAAGTTAATGTAATATAGAAACGAAAGAGTATCTATTTTTATAGAACGAGGGAAAGAGTATTCGACGAAAAAGCCTACGGACGATTATCGCAAATATGTTGAATTGGAAACGGTACTGCCACGGAACATATTTTTATTCTGGAAGATTCTACGCGTGAGGAAGGAAACATCGATCCTATTTCTCGTTGAGTATTCGTAGATTTTTTTAAAGAAATAATTTTTATCCGCTGATAACAGTTTTATTTAATTCCTTTAACGTCATGCATCGAGCGACGAAATAATGTATCTGTGTGTCTACGTGTACGCCGATACGTGTCGTACGTGCACGAGTTCACGCATCATGGATAATACAAGGAGAATGAAAGAGGATGCTTGTTAACGGATGGATGGACCGTCGTCCGCCGTTCGCGTTTGTCTTCCATGAACGAGATCGGTCATGGTAGAATGGACGCCGGCGAAACGAATTCCTCCCATAAAAAAGAAAAAAACAAAAACTAAATTATCGAATCGCCGAAAAGATATGGAAAAAAACGAGGGTCGAACGTTTAGGAAATGCAATACGATGCTTAAAATCAAGGTCCTTAGGATTCGTAATTTTTTTAACGTACTCACCTTCAAGGAACAGATCCGTGCACTACGGTTACCACAGAAGCAGTGTCATTTGAAGGGCAGAAAACGGTAATATAACCGACGTACATTCCCGGCGTGTGCGCTGTAAGTTCTTCTACCGGTTTCGCCCAGCTTCGTTCATTTTCGGTCATCCTCGGTTATCACGTGACATCTCGACTATCGACCTTCGTTATAAGCGCGAGATTCAAAGATATGAACGAGAGAAATTTCTTTCAAAAGGATTTCTTTTTAATTCCTCTTTTTTTTTGGACCGTATCTTTGAAATACGTTGATAACAAGTATATATAATAAAATATGATCATACGAAAGACGTAAAAACGGTATATGTCTTTTTTGTTTTATGCTTTTAACGGGATATTATTCTTCATCTTCGGTGACACTTTCCATGGGTGAAATCTTGCCAGAATCAACATCGTACATATATACGATTAAATCAACGATACGATGTGCGTAACCGTATTCGTTGTCGTACCTAAAAAAAAAAAAGAAGAGAGAGAGAGAGAGAGAGAGAGAATTAATTAAGATATACCAATATCTATATCGTAAAGTACGCATTATATAAGTATATTTGATAAAATTGACCAACCAAGCGATAATTTTGATGAATGTACTCGTTTGAGGAATTCCGGCCTTTGCGTCGAACACACAGGAGTAAATGGTGTGATTGAAGTCGGACGAAACGCAATCGTCCTCCGTGTAGCCCAGCACGTCTTTCAATTCTCCTTCGGACTCCTTTCTCATCACTGCTTTTATTTCGTCATACGTTGTTGGCTTATTGATTCTAGAGATAAAAGAAAAAGAAAACAAGCTCGGATCTTTAAGATCGAACAAAATTTATTAGTGTGAATTTCCAAACGAATCGTATCGATGACAATTTACCTAAACGTCATGTCGCATAACGAGACATTAGATATCGGTACTCTAAAAGCTATGGCCGATACTTTGTCCTTGAGAGAGGGAATAATTTTGGCCAATGACTTGGCCGCTCCCGTAGACGTTGGTATGATATTTTGCAAAGCTCCTCTTCCATCTCTCCATAACTGAAGAGTCAAAGTAAAATAATAATTATAGGTAACTAATGCAACTAACTATTTTTGTACGAAAGTTAAAAGAGATCGCAATCTTTTATCCGGCACCTTATTTATCGGCCCATCTACCGTTTTTTGCGTAGCCGTTACAGCGTGAATACTTGATATCATTGCTTCGAGAACCTCGAAATTATCGTTCATAATTTTAACGATAGGAGCTGCACAATTCGTCGTGCAAGAAGCTGCCGACACTACGTTGCCCTTTTTTGGATCGTAACATTTATGATTGACTCCGTATACGTACATGGGTGCATCGATCGAAGGTGCTGTAATTATCACCTTCTTTGCGCCTCCATCGTTATGCAACTAATTAGAATTAGACGATATAATTATATCAATTTGTAATCAGACAATAGATTATTTCGCATAAGAAATTATATAAAAACGCGTAAACATTATATGTACGTATATCTTATAATAATAAGATATAATATTTGATAGTACTTCGTAGTACTTCGTAGTACTTCTGATTGTATCGGTCATGACACAAAATAATTTTTTGCACTATCATACTCACGCTCGCTTTCTCCAAAGTTGTAAACACTCCTGTAGCTTCTATCACGTATGTAACATTGTTTTCCTTCCATCGAATCTTCGATGGATTTTTCTCCTGTGACGTGACTATTTTTTTGTCTAAATTAAGACAAACGTATTTCGTATATATATATATAGATATATATAATATTTACATATATATTTAGTAATTTAGCTTCATTCAAATATATAATTATTCCAACCATCTATAAATATACATCCATTTTCGCATAATATAGTTTTAGGAAACGATCCATGAGTAGAGTCGTATTTAAAAAGATATATCATATAGTCGGTCGTAATATAGGGGTCATTAATTAGGCTCACCTGTAAGTTTTCATATCTAAAGTTATAAGAAGCTTATGGGCGAGGATCGAACGATTTAATTAACAATAAGATCTTGCGATTACTTCGATATTTTTCTCGAGACAAGCTCGAAAACACATTCTTCCTATCCTTCCAAATCCATTTATGCCTACGACAGCCATAATTTTGTTTTTGGAACGACGAGAAACGACTTATACTTCGAATACTTACAATTTTAATATTTTTCCATCAATGTCGGAATAATTATTGAGTAAATAGTACGAATTTATGTACAATAGATTTCGATGAATCGACTAGTTGGATGAAAAAAATTCACGAAAAACTAATCGATTAGTAAGCAGTAATAAAGAAATAAACTAAAATTAAAAACATTAATATCGATAAAAAACATAATACATTAATTATAATTATATTATTTTTATATTCTTATTTTATTCTTTGCCCTTCGTCTATTATCTTCATGATTTCGACTGTTTTCAGAAGACGAACTTTCGAGATCGTCTGGTACTCGAGGAATGCATCCCATGAGTCTTGGACATCGTGTAGCTTTCCTGCACGTGTTCAAGCACGTGTGCGTCTTTCGGCTAATTATAAATTGTTGAAAATGTAAAAGGAACGATCGAAGTTGTCGGCACGCGTTATTTCAGCTAAATTTGTACATACGCCTCTGTAAGCCATAAAAAACGATCTAACCAACGTAGTTATTATAGATTAGATTTATAGATAGAGATTTATTAAAAATAAATTTATTTGGAATTTAATCGTAACCAAGAGTTTACGAAATATATCAATTCTAATTCATTATTCGTAGCTAATTCTAGTTAATAGCTCAAAGAAAATGTTTACGAGTCACGACGAGATAGTTTTTATAAGCATTCTCTATTCTCGATTCTACGAATCGAGAACGTCCTAGTTTGACCGAAAGTATTAACTGTCTTATTGTTAGAGGATTAACAAGATTTCTCGTAGATCTCGAGATTTAGTCTTCTCTCCGTCGTTGAACGGTAAGGTTTTAATTCCTGTGCCAATAAATAATCATTACAAGAGATCATGATATATAATATATCAATACTTTAAAAGTATGTTCAAAAATGGAGGAAACCATAGCGCTAATTAAATCTTGTTTAATTTCAAAAAAAGGGGGCATACCAATTAGATCGTTAAATTGTAAGTATCCGAAGTGTTCATTTAACGATACAGTAATTAATCAACTTACAAAGTCGAAACATTAAGTACGTGGGTCAATTTCATATATATGTACGTTTTTGCTTACAGATGAATTCGAGAAGATCGTTGGAGAACCAATTCCGTATACAAGATTAGGTTTTTCTAGTTTGCAAAGTTTATTAAGCGAAGTGGACGGATTGAAGACTATAAAAAAGTTAAATGGGGAAGAAATGTTAATTGTAAACGATCCCAAAATTAACCACATCGTTGAGTTAATTAAGAGACAAAAGGAAGATTACAAGGCAACTAACGTAAGTTGATGAATAATTACGATAAAATAGATATTTAATACCTTCTAATATCTATTCTATTATTCACTCTGCGTGTATTTTTATAGTCAAAGTATTACAAACGATTTGCATCTTATCCTTCGAATTACCATAAAAACATTAATCGTAATAATGCTAATACGAGTAAAAACGAACAATATGAAGATAGAAGCAAAGTTTGGTTCAGTGATAATTTAAAATATTATAAACGACGGAAAGAAAATCAGAATTTAAATCAAAGTTTCAATTCTTCTAATTTCGGTAATATATATTTTACATTATACAATTCGAATGCCACTAAAAAAAAAAAAAAAAAAAATAAAAAAAGAAAAAGATAACTGTAAATGCATTCCCTATATTTTACAGAGAGTACAAGAGATAACAAATGTTTGTCCTATGACGTATATGACAATGAACACAACAATATCATAGTCATCGAAAAGTGTGTTTCAAAAGTAGAAGTTCGTATCGATGGTTTCTCTCTCTCTCTCTCTCTCTCTCTCTCTTGTGATAAATGAAAGTGAAATATTATTAAGGATCTATTTTGTTTTTTTTTAGAAAACTGTTTACGAGCCAATTTTTCTCCGTCATCAGCTTATAGGAGATGATTTTTTCCTTCAGCTGGTCATACGAAATCTTGGTCTGCCAGTGTGGCGCCATATAGGTAATTAATTCTTTCTCATTTGCTTAATCTTTTACAAAAGTATCCCTTATATTCTTAACAACATGTCAATGGTATATGAAAGAAAACGGCAACCATAGAATATATTGCAATGGAAAAATTAATTTGAAAGGATACGTCATTATTTATAGGAGATATGGCTCTCCGTTGCGGTTTGTGTATATCGGGACAATCGATAAATGATTGCATCAAGAGATTAAAAGACGTGGAATGTATTTCCAATCAAATTGTTATAATGTTGGGGGCCGTTGATATTTATAACGTAAGTAAATGTTGAACAATACGATTTTGTAATGATAAGGTGACAAATGAAGTCGGACAACGTTGTTATTAATTTCATCAGGGTGCCTCTTTCGACGATTTAATCAAGAATATGGAATATTTGTTGAAAATATTGAGATACAAATTTGCCTTCTCGAATTCAGCGATAAAAATTTGCACGATTCCACCATTGGCAAACTTATCTTTATATGGACACATTAACAAGGCGAGAGCCCTTTACTCCTTCAACAATTGGATCCGCGGTTTAAATCACGAAGCAGATAACGATTCTAATAGCTACGCCGAGAAAAATTCTTATAGGATAATAGATTTTTTCGAGGGTTTCACGAATGAAACGTATACCACGCAATACAAATGGTTTCAATTAAACGCACGCATGGTATCCGGCTGTAAGCACCCTTACGTCCTTTGGAACAAATGTGGACGAAAACGTGCGATGGACATATTAACCGGTGCACTGTGAGTTTTTCTGCTCGTTATTTATTTATTTATTTATTTATTTATTAGCGCGTTCAAAATTTTCATGTCGATTTCATTTTGTCCTGTAAATGTAAGATCACCTGTTAAAGTTTCGACCGTCTCGACGTCCTTATCCGTTGCGTTTGTAACGGATCGCTCTTAAGGATCATCAGACGCTCTAAACGTCAGTGATCGATACGATCGTACCACGAATGTATTGTTTTGTATGTCAATTGATCTGTCTCCTCTCTCTTTATTCCTATTTTATATATTATCGATGTAATTATTATTATTATTAATATTATTATTATCATTGTTAGAATCGGATGTGAAAGTATTTATGAGTGGAAAGTGATATATATGAGTGTTATAAACAAAAATTGGCCATTTCCATCGGATTTTAATTGCACAATGCGGTTTGAAAATCTAAGACATCTTATGGATTAAATTAAAAATTAGTTTTGCCGATATAAAAATTCATCGTAGGTTCGAATAACGAACAATGTAGCATGGGATAAATCAATTTTTTATCAACGAAGTTGATTTCCCAATGGCATTAAGAAATTTAAAAAGTTTGCGACATTCTTATAAGACTGATACACTCATAAAAATGTACTAATTCTTTACATTTTTTAATCCATTGGACCTCATGTACATTGCTCGTTGAGTATTCGTAAGAATTTTTTTATTGTTAAAAACAATGTTTAAATAATTATCGTTCAAATTGTGCATAATAATACCGATTTATAATGAGATCTTTCGATTTCTTGGCACGTTCTCCGTTCACCGTTATTCGCTTCATCAAAATAAAATAAAATCAAATAAAATAAAATATGTATATAAAATTAGACATTTAGGTCTTTTAAAATCATATTCTAGTATTATTAATTATAAGTAAATGGTATATGTAAGGTATCAGAAAGTATGTTGCAGTTATGCATAGATTTTATATAGATAAGTTGTTTACGTATGTATATCGTGAAAGTTAGAATTGTTCAAGAAAATGTTTATTAGTGGAACGAAGAAAATCAAGGCACTTTTTTCATTCCGTTTTATTATTGATAATTAAGTTTAGTCGTATCGAGGGTATTTCTAATGTTTTTCCAATTGAAATATTTATAGTAATACTATTAATCGTACTATTATAAATACTGTAATTGTACTCGCACTTACAGCGTCAATCATGTAATATCGTATCGATTGTGTAACAAGCAGATAATCGGATTACAATAAGAATTAATTTTATAATTATATCCTATTTAATCGAACAAGGAGCATATATGTGAAAAGGAACAATAATTGCCATCGCCTGCAAAATTGGTTTCTTTTTTATTCGTGACAATTTATTAACAATGTATAAAATTACGAAAATATGATGATGCACGATATTGAGAAGGCATCCGCGTTTAATAAATTGTGAATGAATTTTCGAACAATTTCGTTAGATCCTCTTCCGATTGTTCACGTGGTGCTAATTTCGTAATCCGATGCTATAAAGAAAGAAAAAAAAAAAAAAAAAAAAAGAAGAAAACAAAAGATAAAAATGGTCGTTCAGAGATTACGAATAAGGATTAAAAATCGTAAAGGATAACTTGTTGTGTGAACGATGTAACGTATGTATAAATCTTCGAAATTGTTATATATGTTGCCACACGAGTATGGTGACCAATAAATCACGCATACTTTCAAAACATTTCCAAACTATTCATTTAATTTGTCCTCTTTGACTTTTACCTGAGGTAAGGTTCCTTGCACCAGTGTAGGAATATCTTCCTTTTCGAAGCCAAGTTCTGTCAAGCCATTTTCTACCTTCATTACGCGCATGTATTTTCTTACGGTATCGGCTAAAATCTTTCCAGCGTCCGCTCGTTTTGCTCCCTTAACGTCCGTTCCTAATAATTCTGCAGCCTCTAGGTGTCTTTCCGGGCAGGCACTTCCGGTGAAGGAGAAAACAGCTGGTGCCGAGATAACGACCGAGAGACCGTGAGGTACGATAGGATGATCCTTGCTATATCCCTGATAATAAATTTCATTAATCGGTAAATCATTTTATTCTTGGACAAATGAAATCTTTTGCATACCGAATAAGCGATAAATACGAACTAACCTCGGGTTGAAAATTACGAACGTTACCGCTTATTGGATAAGAAAGTCCATGACAAAGGTGAACACCGGCGTTTCCAAAACCAACACCAGCCATGGTACTGGCCAGATGCATATTGCTTCTAGCTTCCAGATCGTCTTCCCTATATACCGCTCTCTCAAAGTACCTATAATAACAAAATACACGATAAGAATAATGCAGATATATGAAAAGAGAAAAAGTTCGCGTAGAAGGATATTTAATATTTACTTGCGCATTACTAGCAGTGCGTATCTTGCCCATACATCGCTGATAGGATTGCTACCTTGATAAGCTGGTCGCAGGATCGGATTGGATGGGCACGGTGTTCTTTCCGTGTACGGTATCGCTGTAAAAGATTCCAAAGCATGACAGAGTACATCGAACCCAGAATATGCACAAACTCTTTGCGGTAAACTCAACGTATGATTCGGATCGATAAGGCCCAAGGTAGGTCTCAGAGCTCTGTTTGGAGAAAACGAATATAATAATAATAATTAATCCGATCGAACACCATTCATTTATAATATTAGCTTCTTGCCTGTTTGCAATTCCAGTTTTGGCTTTGAGGGGCCGATAATCGAATATAGATACACCGGTTGTTTCCGAGCCTGTACCCGTGGTCGTTGGTACCGCAATGAGCGCTTTCAAATTGACTAAAATTGGTTTTCCTTTTCCTATCGGCGCATTAACGTAATCCAAGAAATCAGCATTGGGATCGCTGCTATAAAGGTTCGCAGCTTTGCACGTATCCATCACGGATCCACCTCCGACCTATTACCGATGATTACAATATTTAAATCGGTATCTTATCAATTTCTTAATAAGCACCGCGATAAATTATGTTTGTTTACCGCAACGAAGGCGTCGAACTTTCCACGTTTCGCGAATTCAATCGAATCCTGTAGACTCTCTTCCGTGGGTTCCACTCGTACCTTATCGTAAACTTCAAATTCTATTCCATGCTTGGCCAAACTATCGATCGCGGATTTCACCGGTTGAAGATTGACCAAATTTGGATCGGTCATTAAACAGATTTTCTTCGCACCTAAATTCTGAATGTCGTGTCCCAATTCTCTTGTAACTCCGATCCCGTAACGTACGGTCGAGCAGGCCATCTGAAACGAATATTTGAAGATCACCGACGGGGACAGGGAAGGAAAAAATAATATCGTACAATCGAACGATAACGTTGTATCATTAACGCGCGTTCACTTTGCCGCGTAGTGAGAAAAAAGTCTGTATGCACTAGAAGCATCGTTTGACTCATGCCGTCACTGTTACAGAGCGGGTCATCTGCAACGAAGATAACGTCAAAGACTCTTCTTATCTCTCTCATTTTAATGTTTTCATGGATCGACGATACAAAAGCAAACGTTATTCGGAGGTATCGGAGAGTTTCTTTGGAAAAAAAAAAAAAAACAAAAAAAAAAAAAAAAAGAAAAAGAAACGAAAAAAAAAGTTGATTCGATGAAATCGAATCGGATTACAATTGCGTGCTCTTAAACTTCACCTCGAACGCATATTCTTTTGACGTAATAGAATTGGCTGCTGTGCTACGGGCTTTTCCTCGTTCGATCGTCGACGTGATAACTCCTGGATTTCCGTGGGCTGGACATCTGCATCTAATCACGGCGAATTAATATCCATTTAATAATTACTTCATTCGGAATTCTTTTCTTGAAATATATTTCGTATGATTGGTGAACGCTAACGCGGCGTGAACGAAACCAAAAAAAAGATACTTACGATTGAGACGAAATAACTTGGAGCAGCTCGACGACTCGTCTTCTGGGAAGCATTTTGCAATATCACGGAAAAATACAGGGTAATCCGTTCGGTGGGTTAATTCTTAGTGAAAAAATAATTAAGTAAGAATATAAAAAAATAAATAAATAAATAAAAAGGAACAAGAGAAATCACAAAAAAAAAAGAAGAAGAGAACGAGACAAATTACAACGACGAAGAATCACTACGAATCGTACTTCTCTTCGCTTGGACGACTTTACGACGACTGTTGTTGTTCGATCCGCTTATTATTTTCTCTTTTACTTGCCTACCACTTGTACTTCCAGCGATCTAGCTTGCGTAAGATGCGACCCGAGTAACTTTATTTATTACAGGGACGTATCAGTAACGTTGTTTCGATAAAAGACCAATCAGTTTTTATAAATTGTCATGCTACCACGTGTTTACATTTTTACAGAAAGAAAGGAAAAAACTTAACCGACTATAGAATCCCAGCAACACGTAAACTCGTATCAATTTTTTTTTTTTTCTATCCGCGTAAAATGTGTCACATTGAATATGTAAACATTCTTGTACGCATTTTAGATATCGTTGAAGGCCACTTTGTAAATAACCTTTCAAAATATATGCAATAGATATTACACAGTGATTCGTGGAAAACTACGAGGAAAAAATTACTTTGGTTACTTTTTAATTTATTTCAATTTTTATTAAAACGTTATATATTATTTACAGAATATATAGTAGCGCGCATAAAGGTTTACCCATTTGTTCTATAAGATGTTAGTCTTTAATATCGTACCACGATAGGGCAGTTTTTTTTCTTTTCTATCGGTACTTTTAAAACAATTTTTGTTAAAGTGGTTAAAAGATCGCAAGTCTTAAGGAAACATACAGTTTGCGTATATTATTATGGCCGTATTTGGAATTCGAGCTAGCAGCATGACGTTTGTTTTCCTCATTCTTATACTCTCTAATGGCCATATCGAAAGTAACAATAGTATGCGCTATTAATTAAATGTACATGTATAATTAGTTAATCATGGACACCGTCTTCCAACCAAAACATTTCTTGTACTTGCATTTTTCCCATCGATTTATTCGATTGCCTTTGTACTCTTAAAAGGCAAAGAGCATCGTACGTATGTCTCATATGAATATACGATTGTTCTCGTTCGATGATGCTCAATTGTACGATCGATCGATTGCTTCATTCATGTAATTACTCGATAATAAAAATTTCGGAAGCACAAACGTTCGAAGGCACTAACACAAAATTCTCGATATATATCATTCGTGGTATCGCAATATCATCATATTCTCATTTGTATTTTTTTATTTTTTTTTTTTATTTCTTTTTTTTTTTTTTTTATTTTTATCTTCCGGCGAACGACAGAATAATTCGATCGGTAGAATACTCGTAATATCTAATAAGAACGCTAATAAATTCGTAAAAACATACCACCCTTTTTTGTTCCTTTTATGTTCATCCTATCGATTGGATTATTTCACATTTAATCGATTTTTATCAATTGACTTTCAATTAGTCCATTTATTTAAACGAATATTAATATGTTTACACGCTCTCGGGTACGATCTTGTCGTAATGGAAGGTACTGCTTGAGTAAAAGCTACCTCTTTTAGGCATATGGGGAGTTGCAATTTCCTCTTGAAGAGGCTTGTAAACCAAACCGCAATTCTTGTTATCGACGAGACCTTGACGAAGGATCATAGGTGGTCTGATGACCGGGCTACGACCACGGCGTTTCGCCACAGTGATAGCCACGTGAGCAATCAACAATAGTATCACTATTGTCACCACGATGACGGTTAGTATAGGCCAAAGTGCATTACTGTACCAAGGTCGATAACTCGATGATTCGATCGCATAATCTCCATATTCCGTATATTGATTCTCCTCCCATGATCTGTCTTCCTCGTCCGATTGTGTGAAATGGTCGAATGCTTTTAGATCCTGAGGAAAGAATAGACGTAAAAATGGAGGAGTGCTTATCGGAAATCGGCGATTCGAATTAATTCAAGTAGGGTAATCGAAATTATTGGATTGCCTAGCGGAAGGCGTTGATCGTTGTCGCGCCTAAAGATATGCATTAGTTGATACTTTGCCGGTAATATTGATAATATCAGTATGGAAACGATGTCCCTTGGGATAACAAAATCCTTAAGATAAAAAGATAAAACATCAACGATGAAGTACGAAGCGAGGCTTATCTTCAAGGCGCGATATTATAAAATAATAATTATTCGAGAAAGAAAGGGATAAAAAAAAGAAAAGAAAGGAAAAAAAGAAAGCGATTCGACTAACCTCGTTGTCTTCGAGATCCCCGCTCAGAAGAGAATTCGTGTTTTCCACGTCACCGAGTAATTTCGGGAAGATGGCTTTTGACTTTATGGAGGTAGGTATCGTTCTGGATGGTGGTCCATCCTCGACTCCATCGCAAACGATTTTCGCCAAATCTTTCCACTGAGTGATGCCTTCCGCGTCGGAGTAATCCATGTTATCGCCGTAAGTACTGTGCCTGTCGTAGCGATTAAACGAACTTTTAAAAAGGAAGGAAAGTAGGAAGGAAAGCTCGAGGAATCGATAAAAACGGAATGATTTTGTCTCACGTGCGTATCTCGACGGGCGTAATACCATGAGATGTCAACCATTCGACAGCCGTGTTAAAATCTTCGTCGCAGTCCAAGGGATTATGCGACAAATCCAAGGCTGAAAGTTTCGGCATGGCCTTCAGTTCTTCCAAAGTGATTCGTCGCAGTAAGTTACCACTAACCGATAAGAATCTAACGATCCGCAATACAAATTTAATATGTTAAATCTTTGGACGCTTTCATTTCTTATCTTCGTTCAAAGTCTACGTATATAATATTTCGAGATTTTTTTTTTTTTACCGAAGTTTCTGCAAAGGTACTCTAGCCTCGCTCCAGACCCTTTCCAACTCGCATCTGCTCACATCGAGCTTGTTGAGCGAAGGCGTCAACAAAAATGGGGCGACCTGCAAAGTTACTAATGGATTACCAGAGAGGTTAATTCTCATCAGGGTTACAGCACCACGGAACATATATTGATCTAAGGTTTCTATCAGATTCTCCGAGAGGTCCAGCTCTTGAAGAGAGAACAGGAACTTGAAGAGATCGTTAGGTAATCCGGTAAGACGATTTTTGGATAAATTCAGTTTGGTTAAAGCCGGCATCTCGTCGAATGTTTGAGGCTCCAATCGTTCCAAGCCACAATTCGAGCATTCGAAACGATAAGTGCTAAGAACGATAAAGCCATTAATGAAGAAGCAAATAATATTTCGAGACAACGATAATCACCTGTATGTGTTGTATTCAGAACCGGCAGTTCCGAAAACGGGTAAACTTCCTAAATCAGGATTATCGTTCATTAACAAGACTTGCAGTCTTGCATTATTCTTGAGATGATGTTCGCTCCAAGAAGTCAACTTGTTATCGCTGACATCGAGATACGTCAATTGGTCGAGATTCGTGAACGCGTGTTGATGTATTCTTTTCATTCCGTTCGAACTAACGATGAATTGATCCAAAGATGGTACACCCGACAAGTCGTCCTTCGCTATAACCTTGATTTTGTTTCTGGCTGCCTCTAACGTTGTCAAATCCGAAGATCTTATGTTAGCTAGAGTCGATAAGTTGTTACCTAAAACGGACCAAAAAGATCAACGTCATTTCGTTTCACCAAAACGAAACTACGATCTTCTATAACGCGATAAGTTATGGTCGTACGTAGTCGGCCGGAGTTTCAGAGGAAAAACTTACCGGAGAGACGAAGGGTCTCCAAGGAATTTTTACTGAAGAGGTCGACCGGGATTTCGTTCAACAAGTTATTCGACAAATCCACCTCGAGCAAATCGTTCAACGGATCGAAGAGGGTCTTTTCGATTTCCTTCAGTCTGTTTCCACTCAGATTGATGTACTCCAAGTTTTGCATCTTTTGAAAAGCCGTGCGTGGCAATTTTGGTAGACCATTGTTAGAAAAAACGAACTCGGTGATGGTGGGTGCGTCGAAAAGGTAATGTTTCGTCCCTTTTAAGATGTGCCCGTATTTGAAGGGATTTCCGGAAATGGTCAATAGACTCAGTTGGGAATTATTCTGGAAGGTTTGGGGATGAATGTCCTGAAGCGCGTTCTGTGTTAGATTGATGGAGAATAGGGACGAGATACCGTCGAAGGCCGTACGATCGAGATAGACGATACGAGTGTCCGCGATCTTTAGATTTCCCAGGTGTTTCAGTCCACGGGATTTTAATGCGTGCGGACCAAGACGAATCTCTCTGACATTTTCTAATCGTAAACCGCCTATGATAGGGTCGGAAGATTGTTGTTCCACGAGTTTCGTGCACCTGCGTTAAAAAAGAAACAAAAGAAAAAAAAAAAAAAAAGGAAATATTTACTCTCTTTGGAACGAACGAAGCGCATTGTAAAATTGTATTACAAACAAAGAAAAATCCTTTCGGTGTTCAGCCGTCTTCCTGATTACTTATCGCTAGATAAACGAATAATGTGAAACATACGTTGCAGATACCGAAGCGATGTAGTGTCCCATACATTTGCAATGTTTCGGACAATTGATCGAAAAATCGTCGTCGTCGTCGTCATCGTCGTCGTCGTCGTCGTCGTCGTCGTCTTCCTCGGGATCATCGTCGATATCATCGTCTTCGTTGTAATCGTCGATATATTCGCTGTCCGTGTTCTCGGCTTCGTCAATTTTGTCGCTTTTGTCATCAGGATTCTGACCGTGTAAATTTTCAACGTATTCCATGTCTTCCGCTTCTAATAACTTCTTGAAAGCGCCATCTTTCGTTCCCGTACCGTTTATATTCTCCTTCGCATTCACGTCGATGGATTTTGTCAACGAGGACGTTGCCTTTTTCGGTTTTACCGCAGCCTGAACGTACAAAATTACAAAATTTAATGTATATTCATAATGAATAACGTATCGAATCGATCTCCATTACTCTTACGATGGATTTATATTAAAAATGATTACTAACGTTTTGAATAACGGCATCGTCGAGTCGACTATCATTCGTGTCCTCGCCCAAAGTATGAATCTCCTGAAGAAGTACATGCTTTATATCGCCGAACGGTTTCACGTATTCCGATAATATGACTTTCTTGTCCTCTCCGTCTGGAGTGGACGGCAAAGTGTTATATTTAACGTTCGACGTATCACTCGGCGCAGAACTATCTTCTCGAAGTAGTTGATTAGGCGGATTCGAGTTCGATCCCAAAGCCGCGCTCGTTCTCGTTGTCGACAAGAACGAGCACAGGATGGTCAGCAGCAAAGCTGCTGGGATTTTCATTTTTTCTTTCGTATCCTGCGAAAAAAAACAAAAGCAGAAAATGCATCAAAACGAATAATAATACGTTAATTGTACGTTTTACGCGTGCAAGAACATTGAACCGATTGTTTAGAGAAAAAGCCACCTACCAAGTTATCTCGAAGCTACGATAAGAAACGTCGATAATAACAACTTCCTGGTGAGCTCAAGTACAAAATCATGATTTTATGGTATATTCTTTGTGAACCCGTTCAAATTAATATCGGTTTGATTTACAGCATGATTTACAGGATAATCCTATCATCGAACGCAAGATGGTATACAGGAAGTGTAGCATCTTGGGCTTTAAATTTCTCTTTTCTCTTTTTCTTAGTAACGAGAGAAAGGAGTGGAAAAGAAAGAAATAGAAGACTATGGAGAAGAAGCACCCCGAAGTATAAAGCTTCGAATTACCACGAAGAAAGGCTATCCTTTTTTTCCTCTTTTTTTCTTTTTTTTTCTCTTTCTCTTTTTCTTACGCACGATCGATTTCATATTAACTATGTACTAGCGTCGATCGGAGGAAGCAAAGCTCGTTAAACTTTCCACATTTCTCCATTCTGTGTGTCTTGTTTTTTTTTGTTGTTCTTTTTTTTTTTTTTTTTTAAAGAGATCGCACGATCTTAAATTGCGTTTACCAAACAAGATAAGATAAAAGTTGATTTTGTTGGGTGCAAAATACTAGAGTCTCTTGGGAAATAATAAACGATGTGACTATTACGTACGTCCGAGCACGTAAAGATAGAGGAAAGAAAATAATAACAATAATAAGAAATTGATAATACACGAAAGAAAGATTTCGATAAGATGCTATCTGTCTAGCGCTCGCCGTTAAGCAATACGGCGATAATTTATTCGATGCTTAAAAAAAAAAAAAAAGAAAAAAAAAAAAAGGCAAAAAAAAAAACAAAGAGAAAAAGAATAAATACAGCTGGTACGTGTATCGCGGTATCGATGAAATTTCATCCGTTTTGTGGGAGCGCTTTCGCGTTTTTTTCGACGATTAAAGAAACGTTCAACGACGCGAGATAATATCGAATCGGCAAACACGATTGAAAGATATCAATGATCATGTACTCCTTTTATCAAGTTAGATAACTCGACTTCGGGTGCACTACGATCGAGCTTATTCGTTTACCTTTATCGATCGTGGCACTTATTTTAATTAGAAAAGAAAATCGAGGGAAAATACTTGATCGTTCGGGCCCTTCACGACGAACATTTAATTTATTTCGTTATTTTCGTGCCGTTTGGACAAAGAAATTCGACAGGTAGAAGTAGGTATGCGAAGGTTAAGTCGGTAAATAACTGCAGGAAGCCATACACGGAGGAGGCGGAAAAGGTAGTTAAAGGTAGAGGTGGTATATCAAGAATATAGGGCCGACGGAGTGCAGCTGGACCCTTTGTTCGGACATTCAAAAATCTCGACAGTTCTAAGTCCTACGAGCAGGTAAAGTTACCCCTGTGTCGGCGTTGGCCGCGAGCACAGGTGGTCTCTTCTCTGAGAGCTCATCCTCTCTCTCTCTCTCTCTCTCCCCCTCTTCCGTTTTTCCTCAGTCCAAAGGTACCTCCGTAAATCTTCCGCGACGATATTTTCGAAACTACGCGAAGAAGAGTCAACATTAAAAAAAACCTCGCTCGAATCATATTCCATCGAATCTCGAGATAAGGCGCGTATTAACCGGCTGTCTTACT
>OU964968.1:9611151-9616151 GCA_918808275.2 Dolichovespula sylvestris
AACAAATTCGCAGACAAGGATCCTTTTGTTTTTCGTTATTGCTCGCTAGTATTATACGACATCGATAAAAAGATCCACCCTTTGGCACAATATATGCAATAGACTCTTAATAAATATATTACGTATATAAATAAGCTGTAAACTGACTGCTCCTTTAAATTATTAAATATATTTATGCATTTTTATATATATATATATATATATATATTTATTTATATATGTATGTATATGAATATTTAATATCTTTATGTACTCTATGACTGGAATACCTCGACATATATCACATCCTATATTGACTATCGTGTTGCAGGCTGGACTTAAAAGTTTCGTTCATCGTCCTGCATGATTTTCGTCCCCATTGACGAGAAAGAACAAATCACGCACGTCGTCTTATTGCTCGATTAGGTTTTCATGGACTAGAAAATACTTCTTATTCTTAATTATTAATACTTTCGCTAACTTTCGTCTTAAGGCTATCAACGATAGTATGACCGAAACCCTCGATGTGCTCTCGATTATTCGTTAACAATTTTAGAACGAATATATCGTTGAAAAATTATCTGCGCTTTATCTAGAATCGAAATACATGATAAATAATAGATCTTCCCACGCGAGATTTTACGTTAGAGTTACACTCCGTCTAACGATTAAAACTTATCATCTAATACTTTCGTTCCCTTACTTAATCTTACGTTATGTCATATAGTTCGCTACATTATCAATTTATATTTCTATTAAGAGATCAACTTGTTCGCGCGAGTTCGCCGAAAGATCATTTCGATATATCAAAACGAAACCTAATTTACATATAGAATTGTTTCTCGATCGACCAATGACCGTGCACGTATCAATGTATGCATGTATGTATGTATGTACGTATGTATGCACGTATGTATATGACTATGAAAGAGTCGAGGAAAATTTTAAAAAAATATTAATTCGATTCTCCACTGGCAACGGTAGCGTCGGTAGGTGGACCGCCGGACGTTACGACTTGCGGATCACCCGCGGGAAGTCCTTGCATCTCCTGTACGCCTTGAAACAATTTCCCAGGGAATCCTTGAAGAAGATCGTAGGAGACTGGGGTTGGTGGTAAAGCCGTGGTGTGAGCATGGGGCGATTGTAAGACCGCTATCACTCGTCTTAATTCTTCTAGCGCGTTTCCTAAAATTTTCCATATCGTTTGGTCTCGCGTCTCGATTAAAAAAAAGAAAACAAAAGAAAAGAAAAGAAAAGAAAAGAAAAGAAAAGAAAAAGACAAGAAAAAGAAATATAAATCGTCTCTCGCCAACGGTATACCGATCGTTCGTACGTATATCAATAAATTAATATAATAAACGTCAATTGGTTTCGATATCGATTGGAAAAGTATTACCCTGCATCAATATATAGTTTTTCGCCAGTAGAAGGGTGGCGATTTTCGAAAGTTTCCTTACGGACGGACTATGAGCATAAGGAATGACCGAACGAAGTTCATCCAGAGCGTCGTTCAAATCGTGCATTCTTCTGCGTTCCCTCGCATTTATATTCAATCGAACGCTTTTCCCTTGACGGGTGGTCTTCGATTTTGGCGGGCAATTGAGCCTGGATGCTCCTGGTCTATGGTAAAAAAAAAAAGAAAAAAAGAAATAAATAAATAAAAAACCATGAAACACCGTCCGATCGTTCGGAAGGATAGAGAAATGATTCTGTCGTTTCGTTACCTCTCGTGATCGGGCCTATTTTCGTCGGACAAAGCGCTCGACGAGGCGTGCGGTTGTGGCTGCTGTTGAAAATAAAATCCACCGAGACCTACGGCCCCCAAAGGAGTCCTTCGTCCTGGAGCGGCCTGGGCGGCCGCGGCCGCAGCAGCCGCAGCCGCAGCCGCAGCCGCCGACGCTGGATGTTCGGTGGTCGAGTAACTCGTTGGCGGCCCGGAAACGCTCGGATGAGACACTCCCGGTGTGGAGTACATAGACTCGAGGGATGCCGCCGACGGTGGAGCCAATGGATGCTGTTAAACGTCGATGCATCAGACGCGAATACACGTGGGGAATATTATTAAACGAGTGCCGTTAAAAACTCTTGTCAACTTACAGCAGCGCGATGTTCCCAAGCCCATGTAGGATGAGACGCGGACCGTTGCCAGGATCCTTGCTGTAAATGCGCTTCGGAAGGTATACTCTCCCTACGGTCGTCGTCCTCGGTCGAACTACTCTCCCCGTCGTACGACCTCATCTCACCGAAGAGCCCCGAGACTTTCCTCGATCTTGACAATGAATATTTTTATCTACAAATTTACACCGGTATAATATAACACGATTGACACGGGATTCCATTGACACGGGACCTGACGTGATCGATAAGATACTATTAAACTTACCCAATTATTTTTCCTTTCGCCTTTCCGTCATGTGCGACCTCGCGGAAACCTCGAATTCTTCTTATTACGAGAAGAAAGTCAGCAACATTTTTTCCGTACGAGAGCGTAGCAAGCCATCTTGGCGCAAAATGAAATCTTCGTTCTCTCTCTCTCTCTCTCTCTCTCTCTCTCTCTCTTTCTCTCTCTCTCTCCTTCTTTCTACCAAATAAAACGTAGGATGAAACCTCTTAAAAATATTCTTCTAGAGTATCATGCCCTTTTAAGATAATGTCACTAATCTCGACTGTAATCAACGCCGCAAATCACTGCCATTTTATTTTCGTCGAAAGACACGCGACAGCCCTGATTAGATCCTCAACAAAAATATTCCTTTCTCTCTCACCCACCTCCCCTCTCTCTCTCTCTCTCTCTCTCTCTCAATTTTATTTGATTTCTATTTTTATCTATGAGATCGTACGATCGCTTTTCGCATTACGATTCTCCGAGAGGGGAGTTTCGAGAGGATAATTATCTTTTTTAACAAAATTATTTTGCGAAAACGTAACGATGCCGTTTCGGCGAGCACGCACGCGTTTATTGTTTGGAACGTCCTGCGCAGAGATTGCGTCCAAAACTACCCTATTTTAGTTCGTCGTTTCTCCTGAAGGGAGAATCAGAGTCGGGGAAGATGCTGGACTGGACCAATAACTGGCGTACTCTGTCGTATGTTCTTGCAACTTTCAAGGTCGTGAAACATCTGTCGCGTTTACCCTTTGGATACATGGATGCAAAAAGAAAAAAAAGAAAAAAAAAAAAAAGAGAAAAAAAAAAGTTCAATCCACTTTTCCCACCCTTAAATTGCGAAAGAGAAGTTTCGAAAAATCGATCCACATTGTTCCTTCCTTCGAACGATTTTCAAATGAGATTTTTTACGCGTAGGGCGTACGCCTCAACGTTCTCGGATCAGAGATATAAAAGTTACATTATTTTCGTGCGATAAAAAAGAAAAAGGACTGAAATAAAGTCAGATTCGACGTAGAATCGCGATAAGTCCGTTGCTTATCGTCGAACCAAACACTTTTTATGCCTTGTTAAATCTTTCGATAAAAAAAAAAAAAAAAAGAAAACCGAAAGAATTATCAAAGTGGCTCGAGTTGTATCATAGTTCTCGAAGGTGTACACTTAATTATTGGGAAACAGGATATGGAACGACGTGTTATAACATGACATATCAATTTGCAGGAACGACGTAGGGCTAGAAGAGGAGACAGTTGTAACGAGGACTACGAGCGTGGATCGACAGCTGACGCATTCCGTTGTGCGTGTTATACCTGATCGCCTCGTCGGCATAATAATGTTCGAATCAAAACGGACGGGTCTCGCGCGCGCGTTAAACCTAGCCATATTGTTCGTTGCATCTGTCGCGTACACGGGACTGTCGAGGGGTCCTCATTCGCAACGAGTACGTTCTTATAATATTTCCATCTAACCGAACGATCGCTCTTTTGCAATTATATTCTTTTTTTTTTTTTTTACATTGCAGCATCATTAATTTCATTAGAATTCGAGTACTCGAGGTATTATTCGTTATCGGTCATTTTAATCATGAAGAAGAAGCTCGAGAGAAACATAATTTGAAATTTCGTGAAACTTTATCTCTAGCTTGTTCCGCAACACGACAACGATCGTTTATAAGATTTTCGTCGTTATATCAAAAGGAGAGGTGGCTGGATAATCGCGAGGAAGGTAGGGAAAGAAAAAGGGCTGGATTAAGGGTAAAGCAAAGAGAGAGAGAGAGAGAGAGAGCTGCTCGAAACCAATTGCGACGTAACACACAGGGTACGACGGCGTGGTGGCCCATGTGGGAGGAGAAGAACCGCGAGCAACGTCGCGTACCTAAACGCGAAGGTGGAGACTGTTAGCCTTCACGTAGGACGACCAGTAGGGGTTGGCTTATCGTGTTCTCTCTCTCTCTTTCTCTCTTTCTCTTTTCCTCTTGGAGACGAGATTATTTCCGTAAATCCAAAAGAAAGACTGCGTATCGAAGGATTCTGGAAGGGGCAATTCTGGAAAAAGTATATAACGCGTTTGTGCATGACCTGTGCGTTTAGGTGTGGGCGTGATTTTTCTTGGATAGTGTGCGTATCTTCTGCGTACGCTTTGCGTTTAACACCTCTAGATCGACCTACGTAGAAAAGAGTCGTTGATAAAGCGTTGGGAAAGATGGAAAGAAGAAAAGATAACGAAACGAGAGAGAGTGTGTGTGTGTGTGTGTGTGAGAGAGAGAGAGAGAGAGAGAGAGGGAGAGGGAGAGAGAGAGAAGGGTGGTTCGGGGGTGATTTTCGGTACGAAGGGTTGGTCCGACCGCTGGAAAGTCCTGAGGGATGAGGGACGGAGTTGCCAAGGCAACGCTCTACCAGCCTCGGCTTACTTTAGCTCCGCTCGTGCACTCGGATCAATACAGCATCACCGTGAGTTCCCGGACCAAACACACCCCCTCACCGGGCAACTCACCGAGCGGCAACAGCTCTCCTTCTCTCTCGCTCTCATCACCCCACCCCCCTATATTTCTCCACCAAGCCCAGCCACAGACCCCTGTATTTTTCTCTCTTTCTCCGTCTACCTTTCTTCCTCACTTTTTCTCACTTTAATGCGAGTC